>JBCAUA010076607.1:0-10878 GCA_038406235.1 Peronia verruculata
TATCTATCTATCTATCTATCTATCTATCTATCTATCTATCTATCTATCTATCTATCTATCTATCTATCTATATATCTGTCTGTCTGTCTGTCTGTCTGTCTGTATTGAACTCTGTCGGTCCACATGCTATGATTGTCTGCCTGTCTTTTGCATAAGATATTGAATCACAAGTAAATAATAATAATTTTAAAAAAAAAGAAAAAAAGGACACAGAGAAAATTAACAAATACCGACAGACAAGTCCCATATGTCATGATAGGTCTCAACTGTGTTTGCAGCTAGCGAGAAGCCTTTACTGGAATTTCAAATGACGAGACGGCAGGCGAGGAAACTCAGTAACGAGAACTTGATTGGTGTTAAGGCAGGGGCGATGGCCCTGTGCTACCGCCCCCCCCTCCCCTTCTCGTCTCCTCAGTACCAGCTTGAGCACTGGGGGAGATAGATGGCTGTCCGATAATGGCTAAGATAATGATGTTGATGAGTTCTGATGGGGGCGAGGGATTTGGGGATGTAAGGATGAGAGGGAAAGGGGATATCAGAATGTTAATATGCTTCAATCTCTGGGCGCTTAGTGATGTCAGTCTCTTTCCTCTTTATCTCTCTCTTTCCTCCTTTCTGCCTCATCCTTCTCTCTCTCTATCTCTCTCTTTCTGACTTACCTACACGTACACAATCTGCCTGTCTTACAGTCTCTCGCTCTCTCATTCTCGCTCTCCTCTACATACTTTCTTCTCCCCCTTTGTCAATTTTCCCACAACTTCCTTTCTCAATTACTTCGTTTTTCATGGAACCATCCCTTCCATCCATCCATCCATCCATTTATTCACCATCCATCCATCTATCCATCCATCCATTCATTCACCCTTCCATCCATTCTTTGAGCCATCCTTCCATTTAGTATCTACATATCCATCCACTGATCCATTCATTCTTTTATCCATCCACCCATCCACCCATCCATCCATCCATCCATCCATTCATTCATCCATTCTGCCAGCCATGTAGCCATCACCCATTAATTCATCCATCCATCCTTTCATCTTCTCATCCACCCATCCATTAACCTTTCCCTCCCTTTATCTATCCATTAATCCATCAATCCACTCGCCAACCTGGTGACTGAAACAATTATTTACAATAAGTTTAAGCATACCCTTTACAAGTATATTAATCTTCGAATGTGGACCAGCCTGAACGAGTATTTAGTCGAAAAGTTCACCTGCAATATGTATTGTAATAAAGGCTACTCCTGTTTACTGAAATTCACAATTTTTTTTTTGGGTCTTTTTTCTTTTTTTTTTCAAAGGAACTCAAATACAAAGTGTTCTAGACAAGGTGTTAAACACAATCGACCTTTAGAAGTTGACAGGGTTAATATTAATTTTACTATTAGGCCTACTGGTACTCCGCTGCCCACCCTATATGCCGGTTCTTTGCCTGACATCATGGTCTATTTTGAGAATCGAGACGCCCACACTCCGTCAGATTCCACTAACTTTGGAGACTTTGTTCTCAAGGAGAGACATTTAAAAGTACTTCCGCCAATGTGTCTGTCTGTCTGTTTGACTGTCTGTCGGTCTGTCTCTCTGTCTGTTTAACCAGTGAGGAAACGGTACCAGAAGCCACTTGTCCTTTACTTTTTTCTCTTTAGTTCTTGTTCTAAATACTGTAAAATGTCGGACTGTCTCTTGTTAAATGCAGACTTTAGCATTCGGTCACGATGCTTAACCCACAAAGCTTCAGAGGAAACCACTAGAGGTACCACGATTCCAGACTGTCATGTAATTATGTTCAATGAATGTTATGGTTCACATCTAATCAAAATGAGACGTATGTTAATTTTTCACCATGGGGTTTTTGGTAAGATATCATAGTTTATTTCATACCCTTTCAGGTATCAATAAAGTTCTGAGCTAGCTTTCTCCTAGCCAGAGATAATGCAGTTAAAAGAGACAAGGAGGATCTCCAGCAATTGCCGAGATTCCGAGATAATCGAGTTTAAACAAATTTAAACGCATAAATCTACATATCTACCTCAGAAAAACCCGAATTTTAAAGAAAAAATGTTTATAAATTGAGGGTAAGACCGATACTGTCTTGTTCAGAAGTGAATGCACTTTCAGTCTAAAAAAAAAAAAACTCCGTATCTGAACCCTCTCATCATATTCAAAGCCCGATTTCTCGGTTCTAGCCCAGCGATTTACGTCTCATTTCGACTGGCGGCGAGACATTTTAAACATTACCCTGGCATCTTATCCCCGGTTATGATTGTTGATTGGAAAGCTGTTCATTTTCGAAATAGGATGACCCAGTTTGTTTGTAGATCAGCTTCTTGACATGTCTACGGTTAACTCTAACTGTGTCACGGGATCCTTCTCTGACACGTACTTACACATACACCATCTGTCTGTCTTACAGTCTTTCGCTCTCTCTCATCCTCTCTCTCATCCTCTCTCTCATCCTCTCTCTCCTCTGTTCACCAACTTTCCCAATAATATTTTTAATTATTAATAAAATGTCCCCCGACTTCTATTTGACTCCAGACCAACTTTGCCGTTTGTTTGTTTCTTGGTTGGTTGATTTGTTTGTTAGTTGGTTGGTTGTTAGTTTGTTCTTTTGGTTGGTTGGTTGGTTGGTTGGTTGGTTGGTTGGTTGGTTGCTTGGTTGGTTAACATAGATAGATTATAATATTATCATTATGTCTGGACAAAATTGGTTACAATCTCAAACATTTTTACACAATATATTTCATTAACATTAAATCTCAATACTAAGAAAAACAAGTATCTCTTAAAAAATCTCTTAAAAATCGAAATAATCCAACTTTCTGGATTAAAAGATATGATATCTAAATTCTAGAGAAATTATTGGACCCCAGCGCAGAACATAATCAGAATTCTTGGAATAGACTTTCTGCCCCTGAAGCAGCCAGTGTAAAATGTTACTGTCCACGCTATTCGGATGCTACAGATCTCTGTGTCAAGAAAGCTTGGAGACGGGGGATGGTTTGTGGGGGGGGGGGGGGGGGGGGTTGAAGGTGGATCCCTCAAAAGACAGTCTGTGGCACCTTCGTCACACGGTGTTTGGTTAAGAAATACAGACCGGTGTTTACTAGGACTATGCGCACCCCGAGAAAAGGGCCGGCTCGAACGGAGACAATATAATTAGTGATGTCACTCAATTCGGTCCTAGCTCTCCTGCTAACAGAGGAACGAACGGACGCCTTTTCTCGATGTCCAAACATGGCCGTCCGCACTTTTAGATCCACTGGGTCAAGTGCTGTAAGAAAGACCTGTGAGAGGAGCCTTCTTTTCAAAGTTACCAACCACATGGGAGGGTCTCAGTGACGGCCTTTTGACGTCACAAACCTTTAACCCTTTCGCACCCGGCTGGAGACCATGTAGGCTGGATTACATTAATCACACAATGCACAGATGTGATAAGTAATGGCGATGTGGAGATTGTCTAGAATACAGTTCATTTTATGAAAGAGAAAACGGGAAGAACAAGAGACTTGAGATAGATAAAGTACGTCAGCATCAAGTATTTGTCGCTTTGGTAATGGATGGATGGATGGATGTATAAATAGATGGATGGATGGATGGATGGATGGATGGATAGATGGATGGATGGATGGGTGGATGGATAGGTGGATTGATGGATGGATGGATGGATGGATGGACGGACGGACGGATGAGTGGATGGAATCATGCATGGGTGAATGGATGGATAGATGAATAGATATAAAAACAGACAGACAGATAGATTGATAGATTGATAAATAATAGATAAATAAGTAATAGACAAACGGACTGATTTGTAGCTAGGGTAGGTGTCACCATAGACCTTGATATTAGGAAGGACCTGTAGACAGAGGGAAATTCCGATTACTTGAGGAGATATGTTTACTCCCATTGAGATCAACTAGAGAAAACCCAAATAAATTAATTACTTCCCACACAATAATTCGAATGCAAACATAATACTTCTTTAAATTTCTATACGATCTTTTTTTTATGGCAGACCGGGCTACTGGAAATTCCTTCAATGCAAAATTCATCCATATAACTAGAATCGCGTCGAAAAATTATGTGTAATTCTGTAATATAACAACTTTAATCATTTCATCAGGTGAAAAAAAAAATGAACAACGGTCAGGGTTTTAGTAATGATAAATAGATGGCGTTCGTTAAATGTTTAGCAGCGTACAGAACAAGTTCTAAGTACTTGAAAATAAAGTAGAAGACAAATTAACTCTAGAGGTGTCAAGAGATCGATCTGCTCAAAGTTTTCATTCATTGAGCATGTTTCATTTGATTGGCTCATAGCAATAATATGGATGCATTACGCGAGATATTCATCCGACACTGGCATCCATGATGATTTTGTATGCCATTTCTTGAAGATTAATAAAATAATAAGTATTTTACCATAATGTAACATTAGCTATATGGTAACCTCTCCTGACACTTCTGGAGTTAACTCTTAAAAATAAACAGATACAAAATTTAGCAAGTTTCTCAAACGTATGGTGTCCATGCATAAAGAGAGGCCTTCTTAATCCAACGTATGGTGTCCATGTATAAAGAGAGGCCTGCTTAATCCAACGTATGGTGTCCATGTATAAAGAGAGGCCTGCTTAATCCAACGTATGGTGTTCATGTATAAAGCGAGGCCTTCTTAATCCAACCTATGGTGTTCAAGCAGAAAGAGATGCCTTCTTAATCCAACATATGGTGTTCATGCAGAAAGAGAGGCCTTCTTAATCCAACTTATGGTGTTCATGCAGAAAGAGAGGCCTTCTTAATCCAACTTATGGTGTTCATGCAGAATGAGAGGCCTACTTAATCCAACTTATGGTGTTTATGCAGAAAGAAAGGCCTTCTTAATCCCATATACAGATATATGCAAAATAATGGGGACAGATAGCCATGTTTATGCTAGTTGGGTTACTATATATGTGCATATGAGACGCAACAAGGCGCTCGTCAAACTGATGCAATAGGAGAAATTATGTGTTTTTCATTAGTAAGTGAACTTTTACGCGTTTTCACAGAATACGTCTATATCAGTCTAAAAATACACCTCAGTCACATTTCCTGAAACAGATTGAGTAGAGGGTCAAACATTGTTATCCAATGGCATGGCCTAACAGGGATTAATAGGGCCATTTCTCACAAAATTCAGCTGAAGAAACAGGTCACCCCCATCGTCTTCAATTGCCAATGTCTTCGACTTCTACTTAAGGTGGGGCAAAAAGTGAAATGAATAATCTTCACAGTGATACCAATACTTCCATAAGATGCTCAAAAATTGACGAGAGCCTGATTACATTGTGTCGCATCAGATATTGTCAATCCCTAAGGTAACATTATTGTGGCGTCCATGTCAAGGCCTGCAGACTGTACCATTGGAGTTCAGATTCGCTGGAAAAGGGTGACCTTTTGTCACTCTTAAAAATAAAAAATTAAGATTTCAGCTGTTTTTTCTTTTCTTTTTTTTTTTTTTTTAATGAAATCCACAAGAAATACTTTGTGCTAAGACAATTAGTCTGAAACCTGAAGTGATATCTTGAACTTTCTGTAATTATGGTTTTGACTTTTAAGTCTCCCTTTTTTCTTGATAATTTCCAGTGTTCTAATTATTGGTTTCTGAACCCTTCTGTCCAAGGAAAATGGGTTTGTGAGATTCAGTAATGAAAAATGGATCCTGTGTGCGAGTAATTTAAAAAAAAAAAAGAAAAACAGGGCAGAGAAACAACCAATAATAAACATTGAGAAAAACTGAAGTACCGAAGATGGTAATTATTCGAAAAGTCAGCTCGCTCAAGACAAAAACTTGTGACCAATTTATGACAAAAGATGTCAATCCAATCCAAGTTTTATTGTTTTTGTTTTTTGTTTTGTTTCTGTTTTTATTTTACCATCCATTGTGAGGGGTCAATAGACAGCCCCTTTGTTTGTTTGTTTGAGTGTTTCTGCTTTCTTCATTTCTTCTTCTTTTTTTTTCTTTCTTCCTTTCTCGCTGTCTTTCTTTTTTCTCTCTTTCTTTTTTGCTTGCTTGCTTTCTTTTTTCTTTCTTTTTCTCTCGTTCTTTCTCTCTTTTTTTCAGTCTTATTTTATCTCTTTCTTTCTTTCTTTCTTTCTTTCTCTTTTTCCTTCTCTTTTTCCTTCTCTTGTCCTCTCTTTCTTCCTTTCTTTCTCTCTTTCTTCTTTCCTTTTTTTTCAATCTACTTCTTTTTCTCTGTTTGTTTGATTGTTTTGCTCTTCTTTTCTCTCTTTTCTTTCTTTCTTTCTTTCTTTGTTTAAATGCGTCAAAGGCAACATTGGTCTTTTGTTCCCAAGACTGTTTCAGTCACGGTAGGGAAATAAAATAGCATTTTCTGGTATCTTTCTGATGGTTGCCTTGGGAGATAATGCAGGACTCTGTTCCATAAAGAAGACGCTGTTCCACTCAGCTAAAACAAGACCTACAGACCTGACGAATAAGATGTGAAAAGCGATGGGAATAGTGGGACGATAAATGCTTTGACCTACATACCACCATTGTCGATGACGTACTGGTGTTTCATGTTTTAAGGATTTCAAACGCGACAAGATGAAATTAGGCTCTCGTCATATTTTAAGGATATTAAGTTGTTGGTATCACTGTAATGATTATTCATTAATTTGTCTTTGCACAAGTGAAAAAAATGTTTTGTTCTACCTAAAGCAGCAGCAAGATATTGGTAATAAAACATAGTGGGGGTGACCTGTTGTTATTGCAGAATTTAGTGAGAAAATAACCCATCACTTTTGTTAATCCGTATTAATTTATATTAAGCCATGCCACTAAATCACAGTCTTTTTGAACTTTTACTCAGTCTATTTCAGCAGATTTAACTCTGAAAGTCATCTCATAGAAGGGTTCTGTAAAGAAAAAAAAAAATATACGTTCAAAATTCATTCATTTTTTAAAAAACTTAGGATTTCTGCGATCGGCTCAGTTGACGAGCGCCTGATTCCCTCGACGTATCGCGTCTCAAATTTTATTGAAAGAATTTTTTGTAAAAATCTAAGTCATAACAAAATAAAGAGAGCAAAAACAAAAACAAAAAATAGAAAAAGAAATTAAAAAAAAAAAGAAAAAGAAAAAGAAAAGAAAAACTCTTTATCGCAAACATTATGATGGAATCGCAGGTAAAATTACAAAGTTTCTCGAAGTGATAAATTTATGACCTTTTCAGCATCCTTCATTTTTACGTTATCATGTACTGTTTGTTATCAGCTATTGTTAGGGTTACAACTTAAAAACAAAACAAAAAAAAACAATTATTACTTATGATAGTTATTGCTATTAGTGTGACCGTAGCTTCATCAGCTGCCTTTGTTATTGTTTTGTTATTATTTATCAGCATTTGCTAGGGATAACATAACATAGTTAAACATACAGGGTTAATTCTATCTGTTTGTTTCAATTTTGTTATCAGCCATGGCTTGATTTGTTATACAGCAGCAAGCACACCCTGTGTTGTCTTAAATCATCGAAAATAAATGCAGTTTATTCGTGGTAGGAACATATAATTATATCTTTCAGGTATTTTTTTTTTTTTTTTGTGTGTGATCCAAAATTTGCTTTAGCACATAGAATTTCCGATCAAACAGAATTTGATTTGCTGCGCGCACTTTTCGCCGATTTGTGAGTAATTTTGTACATCATGCAGCATTTAAGTCTGGCCGAGCAACGCGTAATCGGATTGGTGGAGAGACATCGACGCCATTATTGTTCTTACGCGGCGATTGGTCAATCGCCTCTTCCGGTGCACGCGCCTCGAGACAATCACGTGACGTGAATCTGTGCGCCCCGTTTTAATCTTCGTTCGACCTCATAACGACAAATTGCTCACACCGGCAATACCCATAAATATTCCAGACCCCAGTTTGGGTGTCCCCAGGGACGGGGAGAGAAATTTAAACGGTGGTTAGGACAAATCAGGACATTATTTCCTTGTGCAATATTGCAAGCCGGGCAAGCCACCACAGCGAGACAGAGCGTCCATTGCAAATTCTGAAAGGAGCTAGAACAACACGGCGAATGAATGTATGTCTGTCTTTGTGTTTGTGAGTGTGTGTGCGTGTGAGAGAAAGAAAGTCCGTGTGTATGTGTGTGTGTGTGTGTATGTGTGTGCGTGTGTGTGTAGTATGTATATGAATGACAGCATGTGTGTGTGTATGTGTTTCTATGTGTGTTTCTTAGCGATTTTAATAGGAGTTGGCAAGAAATCAATGTATTTATGGCGAACAGAATGTTAATGATCCACACACAATATATCAAAATGTTTACAAATGTTTCGGGCCCTTACCCAGAGCCCTAAATACGTATGGATATGCCAGCAATGCAGTGGTCCCCAACCCCAGGGTTGAACTAGTCAACATTGCTGTCTCCATTATGGAGCTACCTCCATATCTACCTTTTTACCTAAATACTTATCTTTTAACTCACTCACCTACTTATATAAATGTCTTATCAAGATGTCCTTTCTATTTTCAGTCTTTCAATCTTAAGAAAATAGGATTACATCGACTTTAAGTGGTTGCCTGATTTTGGTGAGAATTTTGTGGGTAGAAATTTGGAATTTTGGAAATTTTGCCAAGACAGCGGCACGCAGCCTACTCTTTTATCGACTTCGAACTGCCAAGGGTTCTTTAACGTGCGTTACATACAAACAGGATCTCGACAATATATTTGCCCTTATCCGAGAAGGCTAGACGTCGGGCTTACCTATCCAGAGGAAGCCGGAGGAGTCACTGCAAAAATGTGGGGTTTTTTTCGGTCTTCGCGTCCTTCCATCCCTTGATGCCGGACCCGCGAGTTGATCCTGGCCTGTTTTCTCCATGAGCAGGTGACAAACCACAGAGCCACTGCGCTCCCCATTATCAGAGTCTCTAACTATTTAGCTACTTATATACCCGTCTAGTTCTCTATCTTATTACCTACCGAAGTATACACATATATTATGCGTGTGATATTTGGGACACCTGTGTCTGTACCCCCCCCCCCCGAGGCCCCCGGTTTATAAGTAGGTTCTCTGCTCCAACCTGCAGGCGGTGTAAGCCCGCCATCAGTGGGGTGTCTCCCACGGAGTGTCATCCTCGACATTCCAGGGGAGACATCTCTTCTCTCTCTCTCCCTCTCTCTCTCTCTCTTTCTTTGATCCTGTCTTCTGTCCCGCTCTCTTTCCTCTCTTCTTCTTGACGTGTAAACGCTTCTTACCATGTTTGACACAGTACAGCCGTAATCGTGCTGATGTTTCCTTAAACCCGAACACAAACAAACAAACAAATAAACCGGTGTTTGTATGCCGAGTGCTGTAAATTGTGTGTGTGTTGTGTCGGTTGGGGGGAGGGGAAGTAGAAAGCTCTGTGGGTCATTATATAGTTAACTGATATCCTGACACCGTGTGCACCCTATCGCGGGAGCCAGAGGTATATAAGTGGGCTCTCTGCTCCCACCTGCAGGCATTGAAAGCCCTCCGTCGGTAGAATGTCTCCCGTGGGACGTCATTCTCAACCTTCGAAGGACGACATGTCTTCTCTTGCTCTCTCCTTGCTCCTGTCTTCTGTCCCGATCTCTTTCCTCTCTTCGTCTATGTGTTGATGTGCCGTTAAATCCCAACACAAGCATCTTGTGCGCTGTTGTGCATCATGAATGATCATGTAATGCCTTATTAATACACCTGCAGGCGTACTTTAGTGGCCATGGGGGCTGGAGGGGTAGGGGGTAGGGAGGGGGTGCCCCACTATTGTCTGCGTTTTACATGTGCATTTATGTCGTTTTGTGGCTTTTGTTTTCGTTTATTTTTGTTTGTATCAAATCTTAAGCCTGCTTGCTTGTATGTGTGCATTTGTGCGTGTGTGTGTGTGTGTGCGTGCGTGCGTGCGTGCGTGCGTGCGTGCGTGCGTGCGTGTGTGTGTGTGTCTAAATGTGACATGATTATTCTGTTTATCGAATACATGCACTTGTTTTTCCTTTATATATTTGTGTTATGTTGTTGTTGTTATTCTTGTTGTTGTTATTTTTACCTCTTGTGTGTGTATGCGCGTAAGTTCATGGCAACAGTAAAAACAAAAACAAAACAAAACAAAAACACACACACACACAAACAACAACAAAGAAACAAAATAACACAATGCAAACGACACAAAAATAGGGGTAAAATGTACATATCAGCCAGCTGCACTATAAACCGCAGTAAAATCGATGTGGATCTGCCGGTTTGAGCAGTCTTTAGAGCGAACAGCCTGCCTGAATGAGCTGTCTAACATCGTAGTCTGGGCCTTGTCTTCTCCAAATGGAAGTGAAACAGGGTCTCCGGCAAGGAACATGCGATGTTACAGAATCAGCATTAGAGATGTACTTTTGTGTTCCCGTGCCCTTACCTGCTAGTCCTGATAACTTAGTCTATCCTGTCCTCTTGTATTTTGTCCTATCGTGGCCTATCTTATCCGTATTTTGTCCAATCCTATATCTTATAATACCCTTGCCTGTAGTGTGCTATCCTAATCTATGCTATCCAATCCAGTCTGTCCTACAGTATGCTATCCTATCCCATCTATTCTGTCCTGTCCTGTCCTATCATACCCTACCATTCTATACCTAACCTGTCTTATACTGCCTCATCCTATCGTTTCTTATCCTACACTTTCCTATCCTATCCTATCCTACAGTATCCTATCCTATCCTATCCTATCATATCATATCTTATCTTATCTTATCCTATCCTATCCTATCCTATTCTATCCTATCATATCATATCATATCTTATCCTATCCTATCCTATCCTACAGTATCCTATCCTATCCTATCCTATCCTACAGTATCCTATCCTATCCTATCCTA
>JBCAUA010076618.1:0-24701 GCA_038406235.1 Peronia verruculata
TTGTCACATCATATAAACAAAGCCACATGTGAGCGATGTTTCCTAGGTCATGTGATTTTGAAAAAAATACCTAATTACAATGTATGAACAGCACACTGATGAGAGAATCACTGAAATAGCCTCACACAGATCTGTGACACTTGATTTTATCACAGATCACACTGAGTGCAACATCAGTTCACCAAATCAGATCTTTGATTTACAAAAAAAAAAAAAAAAAAAGGTAAAAAAACAATAAATAAATTTTTAAAATTGGCCTCAGAAAATGTCCATAAACTAAAGAAATGAATAAATACCTGTTCCAGCCACAAATTCCTCATAGGTGGATTTTTCAGCAAATGGACGTTTTCCTAGCAACTCAAGCATGTCTTCTTTGTCCAATTTCTCTTTCTCCAGTAACCTCTGCGCCACCTGAACAACAAGAGAAAATTTCCCAACATTTGTAGAAAGATCACAGAGTCAATCAATTCCATCTCCCATCCTGTCTGCAGACAGAAAAGATTACCGGAATACAAACAAACATCGTCCATTGGTGGCTCCTGATAAGCGTTAACTGAACAGCCTGTCCTTAGCAAGTTCTTGATGACTAAAATCCAACACCTGAGAAAGGACCTCTCAAAGGACTACTAATAGTTTCTTCTTTTGTAATAATCTGGGGATCCAAATTCTGCTACCAGTCAGATAAATCTTGTTGTACATTTTGTTTAGCAAATCACGGTGCATGCTGGAATTATACTGCAAAAAGCTGAAAATTTCCTTTTGTTCAAGTATGGAGAACAAGAGTAAAAAATGTACACTGGTATGTCAGATTATCTTTTTTTTTTTTTTTTTAATCAAACGTCACTGGCATCTGTCAGTTACCTAGTCAATGTGTCACCCACTCAGGAGGATGGTTGAAAAGCACAAGAAAGCATATATGGGTGATTGACTTCCAGGCCCAGTATGGTGAGAAACCATAACTTTGGTGCTATAAGTGTAACAAGCATAGGATTTATTTAGCAAGGGACATGAGCTTATCATGTCAAAATAACTGATTCTTCATAATCCATGACCACACTGCTGGGTCAAAATAACATTTTAAAATATAATAAAATAGAATTTATGTTCTAAATACACCTTTCGTCACCTGCTGATGGTGATCTTGGTGGACGTGATTTCCCAAGTACGGTACTTCAAGCATTTTGTTGTACTGAACTGTTTAACACAACGGAGTGTTTGATACCCATGACAGAAAGATGTTTGAAATTAATGTATGATGCTGTTACCTTTTCTACATGTTCCTTGTGCTGACTCAGTAAGTTATGTGTTCTATCGTAGGCATGATTAACAATCTTTCGCACTTCCTCATCAATCATCTGGGCTGTAGCTTCACTGTAGGGCTTAGTGAAGGCCATTTCTCCCTGCTGTGACATGTCAAATGACAACTGCCCCACCTTCTCATTCATACCAAACATCACCACCTGAGGGGAAAAAGTCATTATGCAGAGGAAAAAGTCATTATGCAACTATAAACTATTAAAAAATACATCCGAGACTCAACCAAATATTAGGTGTTGACATCTCAACATCAATCTGAAGTATGGTATGTAAAGAGCGAGTTCAGTGTCTATCAAACAGAAAAGATAAAATTTATTTCATGCACTCTGAGGTACATCAATTTTAATGAGTTGTATTGTGCCCTATTCTGTTAAGTTTCTATGGTACTTTACTATATGAAAATGTATCCGAAGCTGACACAGACAAGTGAGTTTTGAGGCCTAACCTGTGAGTACGCTGTCTGTGTCACTTTCCTCAGATCATCCTGGGCCCCTGTGGTGATTTTCCCAAAAAAGATTGACTCTGAGACTCGGCCTCCCAGCATCATACACATGCGGTCCAGGAGCTGGAGAGAACATGTGTGAGATTACCACTCACAATAGGTTGAAAGACAAAAGAAAAAGAAACGAAACAAAAATATTTAATATCACTCTAAATTTGATCAGTCAACTGACTCACCTTCACCTTAAACCCCCTGTGAATTTATGGTAACAGTTACCAATGCAGGTGCATGAAACAAATCGAAAGCTTTCTGGAGTTCAATTGTTGACTGATACAATGTTGTATGTTATGAGACCTCCCAAAGACAAAAACTTACCTGTTCTTCAGTATACAAATACTGTTCTTTTGGCAAATACTGTGCATAGCCCAGTCCTTTCCCTCGAGGAATTATGGAAACCTGATTAAAGACGAAAGAAAAGGAAACGAAGATGTTGAACACACTGGCTTGATGTGCATGAATTTTTTATTCCCTGAACAGTAGCACTGGAACTTACAATGCAGTCTTTCATTACCTCACTACAGCAGCTCTGCAAAGTATGGAAGTGTTTCTTCTAGTCTATACAATAAATCTGCAACAAAACCTATAAAAGGTTTATGGACTCAAGAACTCACTGTCTACATATGAAATTGGCACACAACACCAATGCAGAAAAGTCTGTGTTTCTACTTACATAAGCCCGAAAAAAAGTTAACTATATTTGCCATTAATCTAAAAAAGGTGATAATAATCGAATAATTAACTAGCAGGAGTGTTTGATCTGAATTGCACATTCGGCAGAATGACATGCTCAAAATGCCAAACACATTTTCTTTGAGTGACACTGAGTATAATCATCTAAAATACCAACATCGAGATGTGCACGCTTATTATATACTTCAATTAAGCTGCAGGGCAGTGCTGGTTTGGCCAATGTTTAAAAACTCTCCCACCAAGGCCATGGGTTTTCCATTAGTTCATATATATATACATTCTCTCCTACTTTAGTCTGTGTCTGGTATCAGGAGATGACAGTGTAAAACATCATGCTGTCCAAACCACCAACATTGCTCATTGTAAACCATCCAAACCCTACAGAAAGGAAGTTAGATGAATTGTAAGCTAACTGTCTTCATATGTTTGACACAAACTAAACTTAACTCCATAACACAATTACTGTCAAGAAAATAGAAAGAAAAGCTGGTGTAAAAAAAAAAAAAAAATCAATAACAGGACATTTTTATATGCAATTGTGTTACTCTGAATAAAAGTACAGCACTCACTTTCAAGAGAGGATCTGCATGTTCCAGGAACCAGCCAGTAACTGCATGCCCAGCCTCATGGTAGGCCACTGTTTTCTTCTCTTCTGGCTGTAACACCTGCGTCTTCTTCTCCAGTCCTAGACAGACACACAAACAAACAGATTCTGGTAACAGGCACTGATGTACTCCCACACTATCACATTATCCTCTGAAATACTGGCATATCTAAGAGGCTATCAAATATGAGATACCGCATGACGAAATCAGATGCTCGTTAAACTGAGGTGACCGGAGAAATCACATATTTTCAACAGTGAATGAATTTTTAACGCAGTTTTTGTTTCCTGAAATGAACCTTTCTATATCAATATTATCAATCTAAAAATGCATGTCAGAGTTAAATTTGCCAAACAGATTGAGTAAAAGCCCAAAAATTGTAACTCAGTGGCATGGCCTAATAAGGATTAATAAAAATGGCCGACTATTTTCTCATTTAATTCAGCTGCAACATAACCTCCATAGTCTTTAATTGCCAAGATCTTGATTTCTTCTCAAGGTAGAACCAAACTTTTTTCACACACAAAAAGTGAAATGCAAAACCTTCCCAGTGATAACAATAACTTGAATAACTCCAACGCACAAAATTTAACGAGAGCCTGAATTCATCATGTCTCATCCACATTTCATTCAGACACTGATGAGCAGAAAATGTACAAAGTTCAAAACAACTGCTGACAGCATTGCTTGTAAACTGCTGAAATGTCCTAAAATTTAAAGATGCAGCAATGTAAGACATAAAATCTTCAAATTGTCTCTTGAGACATTTGAGTATCCTCAAGGCAGATACTGGTCCGGAGCGTGAGAGTGATTTTCTGAATGCTTGAACTAAAGATTTTTTAAGCTTCAAATTCGGATTCAGCATGTCCAAATAGATATTTTTAAAAGCCTAAAGTTCCTTATGGTGTTTGTACACCTTGTAAGCTCCAGTGTGGTGGCTATCTCATGAGAGCCCTTTTGAATATTGCACATGGCTAACATGGTTCTACATAGAAGATGATATCCATTGTTTCATTGTTGAAGCCATACAAAGTTTGTTGTCTGTGAAGTATGTATACTGATAGATGTCATTTTTTCACAATTGTCTACCAAATATCCAGTTTTCCCTCAGAAACAGAAATAAAATTCAGAAAAAGGGAAGCATACCACTTAATCATATGCTCCGCAGAATATATTTTGTAAATTTGGAAGTCAACTTGTTTAGAGAAAAAAAAAAAAAATTAGAGAAAAGTAAAGAAAACATACCCACTGAGAAAATCCCAATTAAATTTTATGTATTTCTACACAGTCTCTTAGTGGTGCCATGTTGTTTGGAGCATAAAGCATATGTTTCTTGCTTCGTTGGTTATTTTTCAGGTATCAGTGGATACGGTATCAAAATGTCTAAAAATAGCACAACCCGAATTTTGATATTTTAATCCCAAAGGACCAGCACACACCCCCCACCCCCCTGATTAAGCAGGCTGTTATATAAAGATGGGTGCTCAAATGTCCACGGCTCCTGATTTTAAAAATCTTCAAGGAAGAAAAAGAAAAAAAAAAAAAAAAAGAGACAAAAAGTGCCACATATTCTCTTCAAATATAAATTTTTGTCTACACATAATGATAGTTATGAATAAAAAAAAAAAAGAAAGCATCTCCTGTTTCTCAGAAAACATAGACTGCCTCTAACCTGCCACAACTCTCTCGATCGCTTGTTCAAAATGTTTGAGGAGAATGGAGGAGTTCAGATCTCTGGCTGCTATCAAGGCTGCTTCATTACAAACATTGGCAATGTCCGCTCCTGACAAGTTGAAAAAAACAGAAAAAAAAAAAAAAAAATTTTGTACCTCTAGATTCCAGTAATTCATAATATATGAGAAATTCTTGACAAGCTGGAGAACAAAATATATTGATCAAACAAACAAATCAGACTAATCAGAAACACACACATTTTGCTGGCTTTTTGTTTTGATAGATCTGTTGATTTTTGACATCTACAGAATGTGACAAGGATGATGAATAACACTAGAACAAACATGAAATATTTTGATAATCTGATGTGACTGGCCAGTGAAAGAGTCTACCCATATTCTCCTAGCACTATGGTATCTTTCATTATCAGAGACTTACAGTATCCAATTACAATATTTCATCACCCTCTTGTTCTCTCTCTCTCTCTCTTGATATTCACTGACTCCTTTATTTATTCTTCAACTTGTTCTCAGTCTATATCCCACAACAAATTATTGAAAATTTTTTTTGCACAGATAAGACCAACAAGAAAAAAAGAATGGTAAAATCCACTAAAGCACTACATAATCACAGACAAAATATAATACCTACCTGAAAAGCCAGGTGTGAGTGCAGCCATCTTCCTTGCCAGCTCATTGATTTGGATATCTGTCTTCAGGTTATTTAAGTGCACTTTAAATATGGAGGCCCTGTGAGAGATTTCAAAGACTGGTTTTTATCTGCTGTGAAAATATTCTGAAATTATCTTTCAATAAGAAATATTTTAACAACAGAATTTCTATGCAGTTTTAGGATTCTCCGATTTATGCGAATATGTGTTAAGTTAAAACACACATTCACAAGGAAGGTCCTATATTTCCAGCAGCGTTTAAGTCATCCTATAGACTGGCAGATGATTTAGCCTGCTTATATGCCTGACAGTTATAAGCTATTCAAGAATTCTTTGTCTGACTTGATACACGGTGAAACCTTGAAGAAAAAAAAAAAGTGTAATGTACCACAAGGGCCAGACATTTCTAAAAAACAATAACAATAAAATCATCATTTCCATCTGTCAAAGTACATGGTGAGAAAAAACCACTTTGCTTCATAAACTTGGTATCTATTGGCTGTCCTACCTCCCTTTGATGTCTGGCAATGGTACAAAGATCTGTCTATCGAAGCGCCCTGGACGTAATAATGCTTGATCTAAGATGTCCACTCGATTTGTAGCAGCCAGTACAACCACACCTGTCTGGGTGTTGAAACCTGGCATACAGTCAATAAGCACTGTCACTTAAACAAATCTCAGACGTGATATGTGGATTCTACTATATAAAAAAAAAAAAATCAAATAATTCAATGTAGACATTCTCAAAGCCTATCTTTGAATAGGAAAAAGAATCTAGTATTTTGTTCAATGAAGAATCTGATTTCTCACTAGTTTTGCTGAAACTCAGAAGGACTAGTAGGAGATAAAAAATATTTGATGGACTTAAACGAAAACAAAAAAGAAATTTCTAATTTCTGACTTACATGGAATGCTTGCCAGACCGACGATATGGTGCACTGAGGTTGACCTAGTTGGGTCAGAGTTCAGGGAGTTAAGTATAGACACTACTATATTCTGCTGTGGGTCAGAGTTCTGTGAGTTAAGTTTAGACACTACTATATTCTGCTGTGGTCAGAGTCTGTGAGTTAAGTTTAGACACTATTATATTCTGCTGCGGGTCAGATTTCAGTAAGCTAAGTTTAGACATGCTTTTATTCTGCCAAAGTATCAGTAGTACAGTTCCAGATGGTTTTCCATTGGGAGGACTCACCGTCCATCTCCACCAGTAGCTGATTCAATGTGTTTTCCTGCTCACTGTTGCCTCCCCAGTTACGTCCACTTCTCTTCCTGCCCACGGCATCAATCTCGTCAATGAACAGGATACAGGGGGCTTTCTTACGAGCAAGGGCAAACATATCTCGCACCTGTCAATCAAGTCAGAACACTATGAATCATCAACTTCTACAAAGGAGAACGAATCTCATTTTCACTGATGATAAAACAACCTGCACATCAGAACAAAATAAAAATCTCACATGAGAAATCTTGAGTTTGAATATTTGAGTTCTATACAGATTCAGTTTCAATGGAATATAAATCTCAATGTGACTGACTGTAAATGCACTTTACCTTAATTTGCCACATGACATCATATTGTGTAAGAATAATGTTGAACACATAATCTCTTCCAACACTCATGGGAGCATCAAATCATGGGGAAGTTTGTGCTGAGCACAATGGGTAATAATCAGCAATTTCATATGGTTTAACACAACAGCATCAACCTATACATTATTCCTGGTATCTGCTATTCAAACTACTGACCTCTTGTTTTTTTTCATCACCCAATCTTTCACTAACCACATTAGTCAATGCTTACCCTAGAGGGTCCCACACCCACAAACATTTCCAAGAATTCAGATCCTGACACTGTAATGAATGGAACATTAGCCTCTCCAGCTGTCGCCTTGGCTAGCAAGGTTTTACCTGTCCCAGGGGGACCTGTCAACATGGCACCTGTGACAGACAGAAAGACAGACACATCAGTTCACTGGCCTGGGTCAGTAAGCCTTTGAAACTCATAAAATAACTCATGCCTCCGGTTAGAGTACATACTATGTCAACGTGTAGTAAAATCTTCTATTATTGGTAAGATTAACATTCCATTACTAAGTGGTTACTTTTAAATATTATTTCAATAACTTGGGATAAGTTATTCGTTTAGACATTTTCTTGTTTCTGAACTGATCATAGATTTCTTTTAATCAAGTAAATAAAAGTTTTCCAGGACAATTGCTCTGACCAAGATTATGAATCCCTCATTTTTGATTCCTGGTTCTTATCTCACCTTTCGGGATTTTAGCACCTAAGTCTAGATACTGCTGAGGATTTTTCAAAAAGTTGACAAATTCCATTATCTCTAGTTTTGCTTCCTCACATCCAGCGACATCACTGCCAAAAAGAAAAAATAAATAAATAAATTCGAAGATGAAGACAACATGAAATGATATGCTATTGTCAATTACATAGATAAATCTGGCATTCAGGGTCATGACTACAGAACTAAAGAAATCCACATCTCCTCAAACAATAAACTGAATTCTTCTAACAGTCAGAACTTCAATAAACCTATGACAATTCATAGAAGAATGACCCTCATTGTCTTAAATTCCAGGAAGAAATTCAATTTTTCTTTTATGATTTACCATCAAATGAAATGCTACTGACTTCGGTATAACAAAGGAAAAATTTGAATTCAACTTAATTCAAATTTGTTTATTCAAATACGTCGACACCAAACTGATGCATTCAAGATTTAAGTCAAAACATAAGAAATAAATGGTTCTTTTCTCATTAACTCTTTGCCTACGTAAAGCCGCACACTGCGCCAGGAAATTCGTCGTCACTGGACGTAAAGCCGTAATCTGCGCAAATTACAATTCTATGGAATAACATGAAGTTGTAGAAAGATCTGGCCAGTTTTCGTAAGGCAATTGTGTTCATAGCTTCCGTCAATGGTGATAGAGCGTGGTAAATTTAATTGTGCGAAGTTTTGGTTAGTTTTTTATTATTTTTTGGCCTCATGGAGCCTAGTCCTTCCAGTGGGCGTCGCCCGCAGAGACTCTCTAGAGGACTATTTCAAAAATTCATAAAAAATTTATTTCTGGACAGAATTTGTTCAAATTTGAGCTACATGCAGTGTTTATATTCTTCTTTGATTGCATTGGATTACAACCCTCTTGAGTGTTTATGTTTCTGATATTTGGCTTGTGTAAGTACAAAACTGTTTTTAATTTTTTATATTTTTCTGTCTTTACTCACTTCTCAAGCTCACAAATCTTATCCAAATGCTTTTCTATTAGTATGATTGTATTCTCTGTCCATTTCCCTGCAATTTGATATATGGTTGTCATGTAAAATACATTGGATATTGCATTTTATTGCATCCATCTCAAATTCAGTTGTTGCCCTTCTTGAAAATTCCGTCTGAAAGGGGAAATTAATTCCGAAGGCAAAGAGTTAAAGAAACACCCTAGGAAAACATAGCTGACTTGCAATTTTGAGCACCATAAATATGAGCTAACTGTGGTTGGTCATTTTTTTTTAAGAACACATGCCTCGACAAAGCATTACATATCATCTTTTCATGGCTATAATGCAATTTTGTTTAACTGCTGAATATTTTGAAATGGCTATATTTTAATGAAAAACTGTGCATTAGTGAAATAAGAACTTTTCTTTCATGAAACTCAAGTGAAAGACAGTGCTGATAGCCTGAACATTGGCTAATTTGGCTTGTCGGCTTTTTTTTGCAAAACATTTGATCTATTTGTCGGTGTTTAGAAAATTCTCGTGTGAATATTGTAGCTTTTGCATATCATCCTCAGGCTCATTCTCACTTAGAAGAACTTCAGAGTCGATTGCCAGGCATTCATCTGGGCTACTATGTCAGCATGAAGACAATTGAGGCCATTCACAGCGCACTGTCATTGCCCATGGACAGGAGTCTGAAAGCTGACCGCATGAATGGATTCAGGATGGGAGGAGGGGATGCTGAGGAGGAGCAAGGAGAATTTGTAGAGGAAGAAGTCATTGAGGATATGTATAATGGAGGGGATAGAGTCTGATAGTCAAGTTAAGGAATCCCTTTTCTGTGATGGTTATTCATACATTTCGATATGTGACATGGGAGAAAAGTTAAGAATAGTATGGATTTGCACACGTATCCTTGATGGAAACAAAATTAAAAAGGTTTATCATGCTACCAAATGTGATCCGACATGTCATTGTCATTGTTCAGTTTCCTGCAGACATGAAGCCACACTGAAAGAAAAGCGATAAATGCTGCAAGTTAATCGGCATTAGGTCAGAAGCTTTTTGACCAGACAAACAGTGAAGATTACCATTATGAAGAAACCTCCATTACATATCAGTTCAGTGTGGACTACTGTTTCATCTGTTTTTACTTACTTGTAGTGTTAACTGTACCTAGCTCTAATCCAGTGACAGACAAATGCTCTATGACAGTAAAAATACCAAAACATGTGGCTTGAACGTTATTCTTGTGACATTGTTGACTTGTTATATTTTTTTTTTTTTTTAAATGCCTCCCATCTGATGCATTCCAGACATATACATTACAAATCTGCTGTTAGAGCTCTGTATTATTCTTATTTTATTTTTTTTAATGTGGCTTGGGGGAGGGAAAAGGGACCATTGCTGTGAGCGCATGAAATAAATGTGCTGCTGCCTGTGACAGATGTAAACCAATTTGAAAATCTTGAGAATGTCAGACCTTGTGTCTAATGTAGAAATATGCCATGTTTCCTATTTGAGATAGATAAGTACTGTTTCAAAACACAGCAGCACCTCACCGTCACATTAGCTCATGGCATGGGTTAGAGGGATGAACAAAGAATCCACTGACTTATTTCCAGCCAACAGCTGTATATTGTTGCTCTTAAGGACTTTTGATATTAATACCTTACAAAGAACAATGATGACCAATTGATATTCTTTTTCATCTGTTGGTCATTTTTTTTTACTCATCACATTGGGGAAAAAAAACAAAAAAAACATCTAGTCTAAAAAGCTTAAGACATTTATGGTTGTGATGAAGCCTGAATTCAGTTGGCTTTTACCCCTTAAAGTTTGTTTTTTAATATTGCACTTGTCAATTCCGAGCCAACATAGGATTTGCAGACTTTTCTAAAATTTTAAAATATTTTCTCTCATTATTTATATCCTTTCACTTTCAATATTTGTCTCCTATGGAAATGAATCTTAACTTTAAAGATTGTTGACTTACCCAGTCCGTCCATTTATAGCTGTTGTGAAATCCATTTTTCTTTGAACTACAGATCTTATATACAGTAAAGTATAGCTTGCTTAGATCAAATTCAGATTGCTTTATGGTGTTTTTTGGGGGTGCAGTTCTCTCATTTCTTTTTCCATAGTTATTTTTGTAAATCTAAATGCACACATTTAATAGACACTGAGGGATAGGGGAGGTCCTCTGACTAATTTTCAGCATTTCTGAAACAGTGATGATAAACATTTCTTTAGCATTTCAAAGTATGGCCCGATCATTTTTTATACCCTTACTCCCTTCATTTTGAGTGGTATCAATCATCAGAATCTCTTATGCTGTCCAAACTTTGCTCGCTTTTATAAAGTGCATCTAAGAGCCTTGAATTTTGAGAAAATAATAATTGTTTATTTGATAAATGAAGATTTAAGTTGTGCATGAAAAGTTTTGCTTTTGCAAGTTCATGAAATGTTGTTGAAGAGTTGACTGTCCAAGTATTTCATCTAACTTTTAAGAACAAATTGTACTTAAATTTTTAACTTTGATCATCATTTTGCCCACAAAGCAGTACATATCAAATCATGAGTTATACATTTTCTTCCTATGTCAGAAAAGTTTTTATATCAAGTGACATCTTTTTTATGATACATTGTCTTACTCTGTGATAACGTGGGAAAGAAATCAAACTGGTGTTTGTCTGTGTGTGTGATGTAGTCTAGAGATTATTTTTCATATATCAATTGTCTGCCTGTCTGAGTTTCTGAACAATGTGTACTATTATGTCATTTCTCAAATCTATTTGATATCTTGTTAAGATGCCATCCTAGTGTAATTTTTCTCTGTGGTTTGAAATTCCCTGTCATGTTTAGAACACATTAATTTGCAATCAGATAGCATTGATTCTTTCAAAAATTAAATTCACAGAGAATCTGATTATTGAAATTTCAATAAAAAAATTCAGATACTTGAATTTGAATGCTGAAATTTCATCTATTTTTATTGCTGTTTATTTATTTAATGAATTTATTTATTTATTTATATATTTATTTACTTATTCATTTCTTTAACCCTGTTTTTTTTTAATATTTCTTTTCTCTTTTACAGGTGATTATCATTTGCACTATTCAGGGAAACATGACATCATTTTTGTTTCAAGTTTGTAGTTATGTGTATTTGATTTCATCTTCAGAATAATCTTGTGAGATTATTTATTTTTGCTAAATCATCTGGATATTTTATCTCATACTTTTATCTGGTTTATACTGGTCATGTTTGGTCAAAATATCATCATTTATTTTCCACCATCTGTTCATTGAAAAGCGAAAGGGTTGAGCTTGCAGGGCGACTGTGGCAAAGTCACAATGATGTGAAATTTGTTCTTATGCATGCTTGAGTAGTTTTAGATCCACATTATATATAAAATATATATAATTTTCAACTTCAGTCTATTAATGGGTGATATTTTTAATAATATCTCTCACCATTCAAAGAATGAAAAATGCATAACATTCATAAGAGGGGAATTGCTATTGCTTGAATTATTTGAAATCTTGTGCCTCTCTAAGTTTTTATAAGCCAGTGGGGTTTTTTTTTTTTTCTTATTGCCAAATCAGATGCATTTTAAGCAGCAAATTTATATGTTTGGTAAAATCCCTCTCCCCCCTTCCCCCGTGCTAGGGCCCAGGAATTTAGTGTCACTGAATGTAAAGCATGCTTCGCAATATTCTGACAGAAAAATTAAAATTTGATTGTAAGTTGTTAAATACCTGGATATCTCACGTCATTGTGCATGGTTACACAGAATATAGGTGGTAGATCCTGTAGTTCATTAATCAAAATATTTAATTTGTCATAAAAATGGTATGTTTTAGTGTACAGCATAGGAGTTATGCTGTAAATAAAAGTATGATATTATCATTTAGGCCACTGCACTCTCCCTCTCTTAGTTATTCTGATAGCCTACGTTCAAACACATTCACCATTCTAGGCCAAAGTAATTATTCTTTATTTAGCAAGTGCACATTAGACAATGAAGGAAGCTGAGGCCATTGTTCAGTTCATTTGATTTTAGAGTGTTTTTTTTTTTTCTTCTTCCTCTTCTTCATGTCACAGTTGTTGTTTTTTTTTAAGTTATATAGGTCAACAAAAATTCTTCATTAACAGAACTCAGCGGTTTGCTAAGTTTACAGACTTATCATACTTAAATGAACATAGATGTCAATTTCTCTAGCATCTTGATTGAGTCTTCATCATACATTTATCTGTATATTTGGCGCGACAAAAGCTTTCCTATCATAAACTGACAATGTTCTACCTTGACAATTTTACCTTCAGTTTTTTTATAAAGAAAAACAATTTGACAGTGAGATTGAAAATAAGCTTTTAGGTGAAAATATATGTGATTCAAAATTATTAATATACAGTGTGGGCTGTTGTATAGTTGAGCTCATGAGACAAAGTAAAAGAATCAGGACAGTGTGAGTGAGACGTCTACAGCATTATATTTCTTTTCAAGGAAGTCTGAGTGTAAAATGTATTTTTTTTGTTTTTAAATTTTATTTTATTTTGTGTCGCTTCTTTTAAATTATTGTGTGAACAGTCTGATAATTTTATGCAAATCCATGTAAAGAAAAGTACTTTGCCACAAATAAATAGCATGTACAAAAAAATGCTCTGACTTTATGCTATTTCTTTGCTGTGAATGCCTACAACTGCAATATAATATAGCTGAAGTTCTTTTGACAGATAATGACATGAAATTATATGTTGTAGTTAATGTTATGAAGATGGCTTTGAGAAAGAATGAGAGGATATGACGAAGCAAGAATCATGACAGTTGCGCGTGAATGAAATGTTTGGAATAGCTAGTCCTATCATTCCTCAGCAATGCCATATACTTTAGCCAAAAGACACTTTACAGATTTCAGTTTCTTTGCTTTAGCTTTAACTTTAATCCACTCAATTCTGAATCAATACAGGTTTTGTTATAGAATTTCTTCTTTCCCTCCAAAAAAATCGAATAGAATTTGGGCCTGTGCACAAATGAAAAGGTAGGAAGTCAGGACATGTCTTAGATTTTATATAAGTTTTCATTCTTCCAGATGTTCGCCAAAAAAAAAAAGTGGAGTAGAAACTACAGGGTGGTGTATGGGGAGGAGGGGGGGGGGGGGGGGGGGGGGGGGGGGGGGGGGGGGGGAGGGGGGGGGGTGTCCCCCCCCCCCCCCCCCCCCCCCCAAAGAACCCCAAAAAATTCTATTAAATCCTACTAAGATCAAGCAAATTTCTCGAAATTTCTTGGACTTAAACTTCAGCCTGTGTACATTCATTCTCCAAAGTTTCAGCATCTTGGTTGCTTTGCATGAAAATCATTGTCTTTCAAAAGTATGTTCCAAAAGGCGTCCTCGGCGCTGGAGGCTAACTTGCATACGTTGCCCAAAATTTTTTAGTCAGTTACTCCAGCACATTTCTCTTTGGGGATTTCTCTGATTTTTGTTATGATCTCTCCCATCAGTTCACCAATCGCTTGAGGGTTGTTCTGAGGGTTGTTCTCAAAAAGATTTGCTTGCACTACAGTGTATGACTTGTTGGCCAAATAAGCCCCTAGGCAAAATGCCATTTCCTTGGATGACCGAGACATAGTGAGAGACCTCAAATTGTGAATATGTGGCACTGCTGAGGAAGTTTTTGGCATCACTGGAACGACGCAGAGGGATAGCTCGAGATGATCTAGCAAGACGGACAAGAAGTGACTCCCTAACCTGGCTGAGAGAGCGATTTCAGGAAAGATTGATCAGCCAGAAGTGTGACGTAGAACGGGCACCGTATTCACCGGAAGTTTACGCCAAGATTTTTATCTTTTGGGGCGTCTCAATGTGCATGCTTTCAGGGGTACAGATCTCTTAACAAAAATCTATACTCAACCGATCCTGAGGTAGCCCCGATATGGCACCGCCCCTCGGGGCACGCCGAAAGGGACCGAACCCAAAATCCAGATCCAGATCCTGAGGCAGTTGTTTTACTATTCCTTTCCATGGGTAATAGCATCTCCTCTTTTATCATCCAAGTATCTCTTACAAGAACTTCGTCGCAGATCCCTTATTTCTTTTCCTGGTAAATTACTGCATTTGTAAGGAATAAAAACAATTACTTACAACATCATCACCGATAACAGGAAGGGCAACTACTACATTGTCTATAGACCACGATTATGATGCCTGGTGGAATATGCTCAGAACACAGTCAGCTAACGACTAAACCACGCGAGAGAGGAATCATGCCAGCTTGCTGCACAGCCGGCCGTTCCAATGGAGAAACAAGCAAAACAATCAAACAAACAAACAAACAAACAATGAATTTAAATAAGTTCCCTCATCCAGTCATCGCATCATACTTAAATAATGCTATCCCCCCCGAAAAGAATAACACGATTTAATAGACTTTACAGCCTACCTATGTTTCGCCAGTTTGCTCAATTGAAGCAGTGCGGCTCTGTGTATTTCAGGTCTTCTATAGGATAATGCATCGAATTTTGAGTCTCTTCAACCTTCTCTGATAGGAGCGATCAGATCCTGTGTGTTTTGTTCTGTCAAGAGCGCAAGATGGTTGGACAGATGCTTTTCAAAAACAAGGGGAAAGGCCGCTCTCGGGTAACTTATTTCAAACAAATTCCTTTAGCAATCCTTCATCTGGCTACATGGGCTTCTAAGGCCTACTCAAAATCGAGATAATCTTATTTGGAAAAAGATAAATACATATAAGATTATACATATAACACGAAAACAGGAAATAGACGCAGGGCCCCAGCTAGGTTTTTTTTTTTTTTTAAATCCTAAAGCCAATCCACAGACAAATATTTGTGACAGCATCCTCTCAGGCAATTTCAATAGAATTGTTTCGACCAAGCGAACGGCTGGAAATCTGTGGCTAATTTTAGTTGAGGGGGGGGGGGGGGTACAAACACCCCAAACTGTCCACTACCACTGACATAGAGAAACACATAAAAAAAAAAAAAAAATGCACGGGACCTTGGACAGCTGTTCTCGGATCTCCCGGTGGAGTGGTAACAAATATTAGTGCGTGTACTATTCTTAGCAGGGAGGTACAAACAGTCCGCCGGGGATTTCCAGGTTTTTGCTTAGTCGAATATGAACTACTTAAACGACCTCTCAAACTCAAAGCACGGAAACTGTATCCTACTTGTTAGTCACGGGGTTAATGTAAGCTTATGTGGATGTGTGCGCTTGCCCATGTGCCTAAATGCGTTTTGTTGTTTTGTTTGTCGTTTAGATTTACATTTAAAAAAAAAAAAAATCCATGCTTTCTTGGTTAAAAGTTTTGTGATCTTTCAATTAAATGTTCATAGCAACTCCGATAAATGTGCATTTCCTTATCTGAGTATCAAAATAAAATTTTGCATGTGTGGTTCTGTCTGTTGTTCGCGACCGTGTGTCTTCTGATAAATGTTTAGAAGATGCGATAGTACGCCAACTGCAGCAGCGTTTGCTGATATTGTTAACACTGTTTGGGGGGAGGAAAGGGGGGGGGGTCGAGGAAAACTGTAACAGCGACATCTAACGGGAATCCCATATATTATATAGATCTAGGGAACGGGAATCCCATTATGCCCTCTAGACTCTGGTGAAAATCTCCTTAGGCAAAGGGGAGCATCGGCAAATGTTGTTACATCTACCGTCGTAAATCATCACCGTTAAAATATTTAATATCATCAGCACTGTTTTGTTGTGTTTGTATATTTGTATATTTGTTTGTTTTTAATCTCCCGTTATTTCCACTTCAGTGCCGAAGTATTGACAATGAAATCGTTGATAGCGTTATATTAAAAATAGAATAATGATTTTATCTGACCATATTCCATAGGTATTTAGCAACATACAACTGTCGATTATGCCTTGTTTTATCAATAGCTATTGGCATTACCTCCAATCACAAATCAAGCTTTTCATTTCCACCTGCCAGCTGATACTTCTTTGCCATCTGTTTGTCATAATTATCTTTTTTATTGCAACACTTACGTCTTTTAACCAATATCCCAACTTTTTTTTTTATCTTACTTCTACCCTCACCACTCTAAAATGTCATTAAAACATATCTCCATCACTATCAATACACTATTTTCATATACGTGTTAAGATTCCTGGCATTGTGGATATTTTTATCTCGGGTTAATGTGGGCTTTGCGCCTTGTCTTTGCATGAAAACCGATATGGTCGGGTGAAAGGATGGAAAACAAACATGAGTTTGATGTCACCACTTTCAGGTATAGAATATAGTTACTGGTGATCAACAGAAAGGGACATCACTTTGGACCTTTCTCCCCACCCCTTCTCCCCCCGCCCCTTCCATTCCCTTCCTCCCCCCCCCCCCCCCCTTCAAAAAAATATTCTTGGAAATCGAGATATTTCTGTTCGAACTGAACTTCTGTGAACTCCCGTGTTAGAAGACTCCGATTTTCTAGACGAAGTCCCTATTGACACCCGCCTCCTTTCACCCGATGGCCCCGCTACTGCGCATAAGTTTTACACTCATTCATCCAGACGTTAGAAAACGGACGAACAGAGTGGCCTACAAGAGCAATGCAAAGAGAGATAAGAAGAACAAAAACCGCTCACAAACAAACAAGAAAGAGGCAATCCCATCGACAGACCCTCGCTCCACTGGCGGCTGATTAGCAGCTTTCATGTTCTCATCTGTGCTCCGTACAACTAATCAGCATGAAAGCCTCTTACTGAGGGCCAGGCCCGCATTTACATTTTTAAAATCTTATCACTCTCAGGTAAACAGGACTGTCCGCCGACAGTACAGAAATAGGCTACGCTGGACACAGCGCAATGTTCATTTTCTTAAGCATAATGAAGCAAGTAGTCCATGCTTACTCGTCGTTCAAATTAATTATTCTTCGTTATCTCTAACCTTACCCTACCCTCCACCGCATCCATCCCCTTCCCTATATACACACGCACACACACACACACACACACACACACATACACACAATCCTGTTCGTCGTACTGGTCATCGTGGTCATACACACACACGCACGCACACACACACACACACACTCCTGTTCGTCGTACTGGTCATCGTGGTTAAGAGAGGATTGTTACCGGTATGCCAGGTAACCCTGTTTTTTACGTTAATTACATTAACATTATTGTGTACAATTGTCACAAGTCTTCATGACTTTCTTTTCCTTTGTTAAAAAAATATTTCAAATATGACATAAAAGCCAGTACACATGTCAACTAGTGAATGCCTAGATCAGATCCTGGCCTTTGTGAACTAAGGCCACGATCAGATTTTCATTAAAAAAAAAAAAAAAATGCAGGATGCTCTGAAATTGTGAATGATCTTAATGTCTGAGTTGGTTTTAAGTGTTGCTCAGAATAGTCCCCCGAGCTGTATTGTAAGCCAGCACTGATACTGCTATTTGCACACTATTTGATTGTTGTATTTTCTGTGTAGGTCCGTCTATATTCTTAATGCCAACACATCTGAATATCCACGAGTCTAAAAATCCATGCGTTAATCAATATCGATATGCGCTGAACATAACTCAATTTCTGATCTTTTCATAAATTAACACAGACGGTTCACTGAATCAGTTTCACCAACAATAACAACAACAACAACAAAAACAAACCAACAGACAAACAAACAAAAAAACTCCTTTTATTTCCTATGATAGATTCAAAATCATCCATACATTAACTGGATTTAAACAAACGTTACCTGTGTATAGAAATGTTTGCAAAACATGAAATTTAAAATGAACAACAACCTGCCTACATCAGCAAAAACACATACCCAAGCAGCACTGTGATAAACAAAGACGGACATTATCCCGTCCAGACTCGAGCACCTTTTATTCAGATCAAGAATTCCTATGATATTTCTGTGAACTCAACACAAATGATCATATATAAATATTGACATCGAAATTTCACAGAAGTAAATCACTCGTGCAACTTATGAACCACTCAGGAAAGATAACATGAGTTTATTTGTTGATTTGATGTTGTTGCTGTTCTTGTTGTTGCTGATGTTGTTGTTGTTTTTGTTATTGATGTTATTGTTGTTGGAACAAATTGAGTTTTATATTTTCTGAATTGCATCTCCCATAAATAAAAAGACAGAATGAAAAACAAAAGCGAGTCTTTATTTTACATATCCCTTAAAAAACGAGAAGAAAACATTCTGCAACTAACATGCGAGATTGAGAAATAGAGTAATTGCTGGTCTTTAAAATATCAGTCTGTTTAGGTTTCAGCGTTTACTGCGGTTAAAAATAAAACAAAACAAACATCTCACTGCTATTTTCTATATACATACTTTTTGACCGTACTTAGTAAATAACAGTTTGCAGTTTTCAGTCGCTGTTCTTGAAGTTTGGTAGGCCTTACACGACATTTTCTTGCACATTATACAATGACTAACAAAAAATCAGAAATTTATTTTTAACTATACATTGCGGAACAAATTCTGCAGTTACAGCAAATCAATGCATGCTTTTGTTTGTCTATCAGATTTACCTCGAAAATTTTTAAGTTCAGAACTCAAAATCAGACAAGGTACAGGTTACCTTGTCAACATCGGCGTCTTTCCTCTACTTCTGATATGTCAAATCCAGTTATTACAAGTACGAAGGTTAGATGGCATTGTGTGGCTTTATTAGTTTACCAAGTAATCATCTGTTTTCAACCCTTGATAGTCTTCGTGTATCGCAATATCACAAACGAGCTGACTGCCGAACCGGCCTGTCCATATCAGATCAGGAAGTAATTATTACTTGGTGCGGTCTGTTGGCAGACGAGCTGAAGAGAGCTTCGCGATAGCGTTTCACAGTTTGACGGCACGCGCTGCGAATTTTTCCACATCATTACAAAGGAAAATTAGTCGCGTCCATACTTAGTTGGTGCATGGAGTCTTTCTTTGTGAATCTTGTGGGAATGTTCTGAGTTCAAACGTATACCAATGTTATGTGTTAATTGAATCACTATGCGTCTTTCACAATCTTCTGCAGCAAATGTTCACCACTGTGCAAAATATGAAACCGTTTATATTTGTTTTATTATTTTTTTCGGCACATCTCAGAAACTGTTTTGCTGATTCAGCCTTCGCTCTTGGCATTTTATTATTATGACTGTACTTTTGTTGTTGTTGTTGTTGTTATTGTTATTGTTACACCCTCACTCCTATATTTGTTATTATTTTCTTATTTCCTAATAGTGCGAATACTTTTCGGTTAATGAATATTTCGCTCTTGTTTCGTCATTTTGTCTGTCCATCTTCCTCTCATTCATGTTCTCTGTCGTTAATGTCTATGATATGTCACGTTGTTCTCCTCTCATGTTTTGATTGTTGTGTGTTTTGGGTCTTAAGTTCCATCAATGGTTTGATTTATTAACCCATTATTATTAATTTATTAACTGTATTAGCCATTCTCTAAAAATACACTTTTGAGCCTAACATTTCCACCTTATTTTTCTTGTTAAGCTTATCAACTGTTCTTCTCATTTTCCTATTGTAAATATATATGATTTGTTTATCTGCAGCAATAGGACGAATATCAGCGTAAACTTATAACTTTGGGTTCAGCTATGCTAATCCATGTAATCAGACAACATGGGTAAATTTTAGAGTAATTTTACAGACCATCGCCTTGTTTCCGCACGTCTCCACATCAGAGACTGTAAAATCAGGTCTTTAATAACTATTTCACACGCCACTGAGATTACTTAATGTAGCAACACATCTCTCCGTAATTCTGAGCTGCCCTTTTCATTTTTCTTGATTTTGTACAAAAAAAAAATATTGAATTATTGGGATTGAGTGACAGCGATAAGGTAGGTCTGAATGTTAAGATTCACCTCATAACCTTCAAAGTACATCAACGATCAGGAATTTTCCACGATGGTTACTGGTATTTAATCACGATTTTGACAAGTATTGATGCGCTGTAGTTTAGTGCCAGAGTATTGTGTAAAAGTCGAAAATTCAGATCTTGTGCTTTAAAACAAAATGTTTGTTTCTTTCTTTCTTTCTTTCTTTCTTTCTTTCTTTCTTTATTTATTTATTTATTTATTCATTTATTTATTCATTTATCTATTTATTATTGTTATCGTTATTATCATTTTATGATTCAACTTCACTGGTATCATTTTCACTGTTTTCTTTTCTTCATCTATGGTACATTTTTACTGTAGACCCTATAAATTAATAGTTCATTGTTATTAGAACCATTTATATTCAGCTTTTGTACTGTGATATTGTCCTATGGATTGTAGATCTACATTTGTATTAACATATTTTTCATTTCACATTGTTGTATTTGAGGTGCTGTGAATAGTTAACGTATTTTGGGTGATGAGTGTTAATTCTCAAATGGAAGTCAAAACTGAGTTTTATTATAGTACTTTCCTCAATGTGGACATGACTATCTCCAGTCCTGCCTTCCTGCTTGTAATATTTGTTTTGGTGGGGCAATTGTTGAAGCGACAATAATACATCCTTTAACACAAGACGTATATTTTTTATCTGAAATAAGTGCATTCCTCCCTTGCAGATGTTTATTTTCTTTGACTACCTCGCTAGTATTTCGGCAGGATTTTCAGCGCCAATAAAAGTATCCCTCGCCTGAACTCCATCTATGTGATAATGAGGTCAGTTGTCTTAAGTCCATTGACTACATGTGATAAATTTATCATAATCTTGCTAACAAGTCTGGTCTTAACCTCATCTGATGCAAGAGTAGTAAAAAAGCAATAGATTTACTATCAGTGATAATATTGACATGCTATCTTTCAGAGCGCGCGATGGTTTCTTGTTATAGATCGATATCGGCAGTGCAATTTCCATGAGTACTTTCCTTTATATCTGCTTTTAAAGCTGTTGATCTGTTCAGTAATAATCAGGTCATAACGTAGAAACTGATCATCGAACATGCTTTCTCTGTGTTCGCCCTTTTGCTTATTCAAACACTTTTAACTTCTAAGCTCTATCGGCTCTTCGATTTCGAAGTTTTAATTGCTCCTTAAATTTTATCGGTGTTGAACTGCACAGCATCGATTTCACTGAAGCATGTTTTAGTGAGACAATTGAAGAGAAATGTGTGAAAAAGAGACAGAAAATAATAATTACTGATCCAGAAGAGCTGGATATTGAAAGTCGACGAGAAAAACAAAACACAAGGAGAGCAAATAAAATGGATTTCTTTTTTCTGTCGATACATACATAAGAGGGATATAAGAACTAGTTACCCCCCTCCCCCCAATCCCACCCCCACCCGTGTCCTTCCTGACCCATCATTCATTTTAAATAAAATACAAAGAGCGTGAGTGATGAAGGGGGCAGATTTCCTGCTTCTGGGGATTAGTTATGCAATCAGAAGACAGACAGTCGAAAAACGGACAGGACAAACCATAAACAGACACCCAGAGAAGTCCATAAGTAGACAGTCTGACTGGTATGGCCGACAGACAGGCTATATAGCAGACAGAATGGTAAGTGGACAGCTAATATATTTAACAGACTGCCAGACAGATCAAACGCCTGACCAACAAACAGGTACATGTAGTTATACTAGTAGACCTACAGTTAGACAGATAGGCAGACAGTGGGAGACAAATAGAAAGATTGGGATTATAGCGGTTAATTCTTCCTTGCATTCCCGTTAACTTTCTTGGAGGTTAAATTTTTCTGTCCCTCCCGGCTCACAACAATAGGGCGAACTATTCCCCCCCCCCCTCCCCCCCTCCCACCTCCCAAGGAAATGACGCCTAAAGTTTCTTGAACTACAAATTAATAAATCAGAGAATCTTTCAATTCCTGTCTCATTTTCTGTCAATTCTTCTTTGGCCGCAACAGCTGGAACATTTGTCTTAATAAGCATAAAGAAAGTGAAAATGATATATTATATGTCAGTATTATGGATCATAAATCTCTATTCTTATGATGTTACTTTGTATAATTGATTAAGTTTTGTAAATTTCTTCAATGCATTTGTAATCCTCCAGTTTCTTCTAGGGGCCATTTCAAGTTCCGTAATGAGGATCGTTATAATTTATTAAATCAATTCAGATCATTATGCTTGAACTATCTGAAAAATATATAATAAATAAATAAGAGCAGCTCTCACATAGACAGATAAGACAGTCGGTAGCGAAACACCAGAAGCGGTGATTGGTACTGCTTCTACTTACAAGTTTGTGGAATCAAACTAGATCAGTCAGTTCCGTTTACGTTTCTTTCTTTCTTTCTTTCTTTCTTTCTTTCTTTCTTTCTTTCTTTCTTCTTTCTTTCTTTCTTTTCTTTCTTTCTTTTCTTTTGCTCTTTTTTTCATTTTTCTATCTTCCCTCATTATTTCATTCTTTGTTTTTTTCTGTATTTCCTTCCTCCTTTCATTCTTTTAATTTGTTCTTCGTTCTGTCTTTTCGAGTTATTATTTCTGTCAGTCTTTATTATTATTTTTTTTTTTTTTCAGTTTTCTGTTCCTATTTTGTGCTTTGTTTATTTATTCTATCCCATATTTTGCTCGATCTATCTTTATTTGTTTGTCACATATTAGTAGACATATCCAAATATGTTGATTACTGAATGTTAGGCTTATTCTATGTAATCAATTATTTATACAAATGTTTCACTTTTAAACATTATTCATATAGTGATGGATTGGCAAGTATAACGGCAATTTATTATTTGTTTGGCGTTATGAATGGGGTATCCGTCTCTGATCAATGGCATCACATCAGGTTGTGTTTGAGATTTATGTCATTTTTGCCGACTTAGTGTCACTCTGCTATTGTCACCAGGAAACACACACACACACACAAACACACACAAATATATAACGTTTCAAAAAAAAAATAATATAAACGAAAACAAATTAAATGGGAAGGGGGAATGGGGCAAAACAAACAAAACACATTTACACATCATTCATATATGTCCCAAAAAGACATGAGTTTCCTTTGTCATGATTATTCCATCAATAGATTAAAAAAAACCCGTAAAAGCATCTTAACAGCAACAACAGCAAAATAGTCGCGATGCAAAGGGAAAGTTTAACATATATATAGGTTAAGTATAAATTAGATTGAATGAATATTTCTTGTAGGGATAACACTGTTCTTGAACTGTTGTGATTGTCCCAGAGGCAACACTTTCAAGAAGTTAAAACTACAGTGAAGGATACAGTTGTATGAGAGGAACATGGATGAAACTACCAGATCTAAGACATTCAGTGAAACAAGCAGAGTCAACCCCGATGACGCTGATGTCATAGCAAAGGTACTGAATCTCAGAGACAAAGGTCGACAACTTGGTCTCTCTGACGAAGAAATATATAAAACTTTCACATCCTCGATACCAGAGTACAACCATCTGTCGACATCTTCACCTTCAGACACATCAGCAAAGGGTGCGTGTGTTTGGAAGACATGGCCACTGACAACAAAGCGGAACGTTTTCCTTGCATTTGTCGTTTGTACGCTTGCTTTGAACACCACTTCTTTGTACGACCTCAGCCAGACAGATTGTTGGTCTGAAAGCCATGCGTTTACAGACGAACTCAGGCGGCCGCCTTTCCCGTGTCAAGTATGCCAAAATTTGACGCAAGTGCCAGTGGTCTCTGATATTACGCAGGAAGAATTTGCTAGACATTACGCTTTTACTGGAGTCCCGCTTCTGGTGAGGAATGCGATCACACATTGGAAAGCTCTTGATGCATTTAGGTGAGGACATATTTGTTTTTTGTGATTGTATTTACCACTGGTTAAGTTCTTTATGAGGGTAAGCCAACATCTTTAGGATTCTTTCTCCTTCTCTTTTTTTTTCTTTCGTTCTCTCTCTCCATGCGTCCTCCAACTATTTGTTGGTATGTCCGTCAGTCGGCTTGCCTGTCCGTCTTTTCGCCGGTCTATCTGTCTATCTGTCTATCTGTCTGTCTGTCTGTCTGTCTGTCTGTCTGTCTGTATGTATGTATGTATGTATGTATGT
>JBCAUA010076630.1:0-10878 GCA_038406235.1 Peronia verruculata
AATTCGGTGGGGACCCCCCCCCCCCGGCGGTTTTTAAAATGACTCCGAGGATCCGCCCTTCCCGCCCCCCCCCCCACCCTTAAGTTTTGATTGTATTCCAAGTTCTGTGCAGCCTGGGATTGCCCATTCGTAGGGTGGATGTAACCACAAACTGGTTCAACTAAATTGTTGTAGAATTCCTAACTGAGCAAATCATCCAATGCATGAAATAATTTTTTCACTCAGTTATGCGAGGCCAAAACTGAATACGAACACACTTGTGTTGGTGCCTGGACAGACGATCAGTTCTTCACTATCATACACTGCTGCATAGCAAAAAGAGATCTAAGCCTACAAAACTTTAAACTTTTATAGAAATGAGCTATGCTCAGGAATATTCATGATAATGAAAAAGCAAAAACCATATAAAGAGAAACAAGTGAGATGTGGCCTACTCTACCATTTCAGAATATTTTCACACTTTTGATAAAAATACTGACCAAGATTCCATTGTTGATTGAAGAAGTAAAAATAAGGATAAGCAATATCAGGTAGGAGTGCTTTGAGGCACAGGAGCTGAAAATAGCTGAGAGCAGAAAACTGTGTGAATTTGGAGCAGATGAGATCTACAGCCCAAAATTTTGGCATTAAGGGAAAAAAAAATTTAATCCTAGAGCAACATTTTTGTCAAGAGGAAGGACAATGTGAGACACTGAACATGTGGAGGGAATCAATGCTCACTTGAATGAACTCTAGAAGTAGAGTCAAAACATGAAGGAAATATGGAGTCAAATTAACTGAAAGTGTATAGCTAGCCTGTGTTTTTAAAAATGATGAGGAAAAAAAAAAAAAACTGTTATTCTAAGACTTATTACTCTGCTGTTAAGTATATGTACCAAGCTTAAGCATTCAGACAAAATAAAAGAAAAAACAACAACTATAATTGCCTTTGTTAATTTCTCTCAAGTTAATTCATATAAGCAGGTGGACACTTTCACTATATATGAGATCTAGACAACTAGCAACAATTAGCTTTCAAATTACGATATGAGACGCAACATGATGAAATCAGGCACTCATCAGACTGAGCCGACCGAGAAATCACAAGTTTTTCAACAGTGTATGAATTTTTAACGCAATTTTTTTTTCTTCATCAAATCCTTCTATAGCAAATTAAAAAATGCATTTCAGAGTTCATTTTACTGAAATAGTTTGAGTAAACGCCCTAACAAAGATTGATAAGGATTTACAAAAATAATCGGCCATTTTCTCACTGAATTCAGCTGCAGCAACAAGCTACCCTCATCGTCTTTAATTGCCAAAATCTCAACTTCTACTTGAGGTAGAACAATCATTTTTTCACACACTGAAAGAGAAATTAATAATCTTTACATTGGTACCAATAACTCCATATGCTCAAAATTTGACGAGCACCTGATTTCATCATGTCACATCTCATATAATGAAAAAAAAAAACTGAAATTACTCTAATTCCCATATTCATAGTTAAAATTGTTGTGCAACATCAGTGCATAGCATCAAGTTTCTTTTTATTTTTGCATCAGATGAAATGTTATGGTTATTGTAAACCCACTGACATACAAATTAGAAGCCAGTGGCTTCTTAAATTTGAGATTTTAGCAATTAAAGAGATGGGATCATTTGGACTGCTCTGGCCATTTCTTGGTTTTCTATAACTGAACATTAATTGGGCATACATCATTTTTTCTCAAGGGCATGCTTAGGGGACGTTTGTGTGGGCCTATTTAGTATGTAAACAATGGTGTATTGTGTGGCTGAAAACTGTCAGTCGCAGCATAGCTGGGCATTTGTAAAGGCTCCTTGTTGCACTGCAATATTTCTCACCATGTCACTTCAACTTGGGATTTATAGGCCCCAGTTGAAAGTATCATCATAGTAAGTATGCGCAACTCAGTAGACACTCCTTCAAAAGGTAAAGGAAACTTTACCTAATAGAACAGTAAGAAATTCCATGCCCAAAGATGAAATCCTCTTGAACAAACGAGAAGAACAGAAATCAAGGACCACATGGCCCACTCAAGTCTTTTCAAGTGGTCTGACACTACAATCAAAAGAAACAATGATCATGAGAAAAGCATCAGATGGATATAGTTTCTTTGTTTATACCATATTCAATAGTGATGCAGACTCCCCTGACCACTTGACCCACTCAACAAGTTTGGCATTGACCACCCACCAAGATATTGAGAGCAGAAGTGAACTATAACTGCTATGAATGAAAGCCAAAGTGGCTTAAATATCTATTGGTTTATATATCAAATTGCTTTCTTGTATTCTCACTTTATGCTACCATTAAATCACTTATATGTATTTCTTTGCAATCACTGCTGCCCTGTCAATGTCAGCCGGTCTGATCTATTAAGAATGATCTAAGTCCACGTGGTCAGAGTGATGATAGCTCACATTTTACACTGAGATTCTATAGCATGAATGTTTGGTACAAGCAATTATATTAGGTTGTGACCACATCTGTAATGGTGTCTGTGTGATAAAAGAGACACTCATATGAAATTGACGTATGATAACATTGACACCCAAATGAAACTGATGTCTTTATGAGTACAGCCCCTTCACCTACTATTCGCTGACTGCAAATATTATCATATGTGAAGGAGGGTGGAGTTAGGGGAGGGATTAGAGGAAAACAGTGTCAGTAAGGTGATCCAATATGGGCTTTCATTGTGTCACTCCAAAGCGAAGTGAGGATCAAATTGATACAGTGTTAATAGTCAGCTGTCAGATATTGCCATTGAATTTGAAGCCTTAATTTGTGAGTCACACAACTTTGCAATACAACTGTGTGCAGGGAAAATATGACGCTATACGCAAATTGACGTTAAAGGCGTAGAGAGCTGGCAAAAGAAATACGGAATCACAAGTCATCTTGTTTTGCAAAGTAAACACATAAGCGTTGACTTTTTCCCCAAAACAACACCACCAAAGTTGTCCATGATGTTGCACTACCACTTTAATCTTCTGTCACTGTTTTTTTGTTAATTCCATGAGAAATAAATAAATCTTTATGACAGCAGATGTTTAATTTCTGTCTTTTTATTAGGAAGCTTTATGGCACAGATGAATGGAACATCTCTGTTAATTAATTAGTTTTGGAGTAGGTACAATTTTTAATATCTAATATTTGAAGTTAATGATATTTCCCTTGTTTTTGTCCTTTTTTTTTTTTTTTCAGTTATATTTGCATTTTTCTACATCATTGTTGTACAAAAGCGGACGTTTGATGCTGCTAATCAGCTACACAATCAACTCCTGACTAATGTTCTTCAGCTTCCCATGTCATTCTTTGACACCACTCCTTCAGGTCAGTCTACTCGTGAAGACTTATCTTCATGTTGCTTTTCTTTTATTCCTTGGCACAGATGGTCAAGCCAGAAATGAAAAGCAAAAGACGGAACTGTTTTACACACGGATAACTTTTGAGAAAATTGGCACAAAAACATATCAAGACAGTCAAAGATAGATAAACACAGAAATATAGAAACACAAGACTGCTTTGTTCTTTTCTCTTTTAAAGACACAGTTATTTTATGCTTTATTTTATGGTTAATTCTTAATACTATGAAACTTTGGTAGAAACAGTAGTAGTTAGTACTTACCATCCAATGAATGTAAACAATGGTATCCTGCAAATAGTCTCTGCACTCTCAACTTGATCTTTGAAGTATGAAATCAGTTTATTTTTAACTGTGATATGACAATGACTGTATGTAACAGATCCAGTCGTCTTCAAAATGAAGGTCTTTTCCTTGCCCTTTCTGGCTCTTTTATTTCTGTCAAAAGCAGACATTTCTGTGTTGCTTTGCTGAATAAAATGTTTGATTTATTTATTCATTTTTGTATTTGTTCCTTAGGTCGTGTTATTACTAGATTCTCCAAGGATATTAGCTGCATTGATGGATTAGGTGGATGTTTGGAAGCTTATATCCGTTGTCTTGGGAATATTATAGTCTGTGCTTTAATGATCATTGTTTTAACTCCTCGGCTCATGCCTATCGTTGCCTTGGTTACAGTGATGTTTCTCCTCTTACAGGTAACTATGATGTTTTAGCAAACTGCATTCAAGAAGTTAAAACAGCTTTGTTCAAGATAGAGATTAATTAGGCTGCTTCCATGAAAGATTCTGTATAAAATGGAAAAGAATCGTAATTCTGTTTGAGTTGCTTTCACCTAAGAGCTCCCAATTTTTGTGCCATCTTCCCTGTGAACAGCTCATAGTGGAATATCTCTCCATTTTTTCCGTAGTTAAAGTTTTTTTTACTCGTTACCTCTTGCCAATTCATGTTTATATTATCGTCTTATCTCTGATTTAGTTGCCTGATTGACAGTTAAATATTAATAATTAATTATTGATGCCTAGTTATTGAGTTGTAACAAATCAACTTTGTCGAAGTTCACTTCTCTGCTTATTAAAGTTATTCCTTTTGTTTTACATATGTGGAGTAACTGCTTCACTGCAACCATAGCAAGAGTTATGTCCAAACATTGGTCTCTCATGAGTGGGAAAACAGATGTAGTATATCTACACCCAGTCCGCCAACCACCCCTTTTCCCCTTTTGTTCAGATATGTCATTGCTGTCAGGCTCTAACCATATAACTGCAAAATTAGATCAAATCATTTATATGTGTAATCGCTTATGTGTAAATATCTCATGAAAATATCAGTTAGAAATGCCTGAATTTGTGCTGTGATCTAATCACACTTGACCGCCTATCCATTGTCTCTGCCGCGCAAACTGTGTACCTGCGCAAGAGGAGGTGATTGATCACTGATACCTTATTGCTGTTCATTTAGTGTTTATTCTAATCCAGTTTGAAAAATGGTTTGACTGAGTAAAGATATTTAGTCTCTGCATAATTCATGTCAGTATTAATGTAATCAAACGCTACACTACAAGATTGTTACACGTTAATCAGTTACTGTGTATGAATCTGCTGGTATAGAGGGAAGTTTCTCTTGCTGTGCCTGTTACATGATTTCTGTTAGTCAGTCACCTGCTGAGGTTGCACAACTTCCACATATTTGACATATTGGACTGTTCAAACACTCTCTTTGGTCAAGTGTCCTCTCTTATTTTCAACAGATCTGCCTTACTGCATTCTCCTCTCCTTTTTTCTCTCCTGTACTGACCCTTCTGTGTTCCTACAATGAAACATTCCCTACTTATAACAACTTGCATCTCATTGCACATTAGGTATGATCCCTGGCCATGTGTCAGCCCAAATGTTTCTTTCTTACATCATAGTAAATGGAAATAAGGCAAGGTGCACGCGAAAGATTACACAGTTCCAGAAGCCAAACAAGTTAGCACTCTGTACAATTTACATCCAATAACAGTAGATTTTAACACTGTACCAAAGTTTCTGAAAGTATGACATGAGCGCTTTTTATAATTTCCTATCAGGCTTAAATCCAGCTTATCAATCGCTAAACAAAGACAACAAAATCTTACAATGAATTTTAAGACATATATCCGAAACTTTTGCTAATAGATTCACATGGCTGTGTGTGTAATTAGTTGTACCTCTTTAATAAATGTTATGTCTTATTTACATAACCATGTTTTTTTTTAATCACTTTTTTCCTTTTCTTTTTCTTTGTCCTTTTTTTTTTTTTTTTCTCATCTTAACTCATCAGTTAAATTTGATTTGAACTTTAATACCCATAGCTTTTCAGAACATAGCTACATATACTGACAATTTTATTTTTGTCGTTTTTTTGTTTGTTTTCTCCTCTTTCAAATTTACTATAGCCTATGGGAGGGCTTTTTAAATTTTCAGCAGTTATTATAAATATCCATACCAGTGTGACTGGGCTCAAACACTATTAAATAACATTGCACATGCAGCTAAAAAGCCTTCCTAGTGGCTTTAATTACAAACAAGAGAGTTTGTAAAAAAAGTGATTTAAACACTTTTTATTTGAAAATAACATTGAAGTGTAAAGGCTGAAAAAAAAAAAAAAAGAAATAACAGGATTGGTAATATGAAAAATCCAGTAATAAACTACTACAACAATAAACAACTAAACAAACAGCAACAGTGAAATACAAAAAAACAAAACAAACAAAAAAAAAAAAAAGATAAAAGAGAGAATAAGAAAATAGTCTTAAGAGAATGTCAGGTATTGTTTTAAGACTGTTGTTGTGTGCTGGACTGCTTTGCTTGATAAAAATCAAATCTAGCCTAGACACTAAACCTAATAGGCAATCAACAACATTGTTAGCATAATTGGCCCCGCAAACCATTTAACTAGCTGGTTATGGCATAAAGTGGGTCTGCAACTGACCAGTGTATCGCGTATCTGCATCGCACACAGGTAAACTGTGTAACTGTTTGAAAGAAAGGTGAGTGTTAACCATGTATCTGCACTTCAAAGTCATCAAAATGCTTCCATCAGATTTTATTACTACTGTCTATCAGGTATGCATATTGTTTTACCGAAACACAAAATAACAAGGGTCTGGACAACTTGTGGTGAGCACAAAACAGTTTTTTTCTTCTCTTGTAAAGTTGTCCATTTTGAAGTTACATGATTAGAGCCTGACAGTGACAGTGTCAGCTACAGACCAGATGTTCACATCAATAAGCAGAATTTTTTTTATAGATGCTGAAGCTGCTAACTGGCAGCTGAAATAGTAATGGGAACCTAAATCAGGTGTATAGTCTATATCTTTATATAATATTGAATAATATTTGATGTTTCTGATGCTTGTGTGAAATTGTAGACAAATGCTGGTTGGCTTGCATACAGTAGTCTGAATTGAATTGGGGTGGCAGCAGACAGAGCAAGTGAGATTGACATATTGTTAATGTTTAGTACTGGACTGCAAAATTGGCACACTAGTGAAGTGGTCAAGCTTCTCTTAATTCTTATTCAACTTAATAAAATAATCATGAGATGTGTGCAAATGGGTTACTAAGAAAAACATTTTCACCTCCTCTGAATTCATCAAATGTACTCTGTCTGAGTGCAGCATCTATACAGTGCTCCAGCTCGTCAGCTGCGACGCCTCAAGTCCAAACATACAGCCCCAAAGTATGACCACTTCAAAGAAACCCTCAATGGAACAACCACCATCCGTGCTTTCAAATCTGAGGACCGCTTCATCAACAAGATGATAAATGTCATTGAGAACCATTTCAATTATAGCTCTTTGGAGATATTCTTGGGTAAATGGTTCTCCTTCAAACTGATGACAATATCTTCACTTATAGCACTGGCATCAGGCTTGCTGGTTGTGTGGGACACAAGCATTTCTCCTGTGATGGCCACTTTTATAATCAGTCGCTCTTCAGGGGTAGGTATCCCAATGGTCACTAGATTGTTAATATTGGAATTATGGTTCTGTTTAATGTTAGACCAGTGTATCTGAGATAACATTGTGCTACAGAACTGTATCAAAGCTTTTCTGACATCAGGGGCCCCTGAAGCAGGGGATTGATGACAGGTCAATCAATTTTATTCATCTTAATATTCGATAAGTGACTGGTAGGAATGATCCACATATTTATTTACTCCTTTAGAAGTTTGGTTATTCTACTGCAGGCACAACATACTAAATGCCTAGTGACTGACCTTTTTTCTACTGTGAGCCAAATCTTTTGTCCATGACCATGCAGGATTTCAGGCTTTTGTACCCACTAGCTAATTGTTAGCATCATTAATGTCTGCCCTCATTCAGCTTCCCATTCCCTCAATAAGTTTCTTTTTCTGTCGGTATTGAATTCTAAAGATGAAAAGTTTTCTACATAAAGCTTTATATAATATATCATTAATGCATTAGGTATTTTGATTTCACATTAAACTTCATTGCTCAATATTATTCACCACATTAACTGATATTTCATTTATGTAGTATATCATATATTTGTATTTTATTTTAAATTTGTCTAATATTTTTCACTGTGATTCACCAGTAAATTAATTACTCTTCATTATCATTTTTTCCGTATCCACCGTATACAATACATGACACAATAATAGCTCTTATTTCATTGTTATATATTTTTTTTTAAAATTTGTTTTCTTTTTTAGTTTGTACGGTGTCTGAGATGGTTTGTCTTTCACTCCTCACACACCGAGCAGGAGCTGGTGTCACTAGAGAGAGTCATAGAATATTCAAGCAAACCTACAGAGGTAGGGAAAATGATCACTCTGGAGCTGCGTTAAGGGGAGTGGGGCTGCAATGCAGGTCTCAAGAGTGATTGTTTTTAATGATTGAACTTAAGACATTTTAATCTGCAAATTTAAATTTAGCATCCTCAATTTAGGGGAAAAGGTAAAAAAAAAAAAAAATTGTTGTATCCAGCTGCCATGCTAATTCACTGTCTTGGATTTGGAGTCTTGAAAATTATCTATTTCTGGAAGCCTAATGCTTTTTAAACATTCAGTATAATTGCTTGGAATCTGGCACAATAATTAAATACTTTGATATAAATGAATGGGCCTACTAAGCATTTGTTTTTTGTTATATGCCATACAACATTTGTCATAAACTTTTGAAATAGATAGCTGACAAATCTGTATGTTTCTCAATTTTTGGCCAATTCACTTTTCCTTCAAAAACTTTAGTGAAATTCAGAAAAAGGGATGCATGTTATCGAAGTACATCTCATGGAAAACATATACTGAAAATCTGAAGTCAAGTTGTTCAGAAATAAAAAAGCCTTAGGAGAAACATATTTTTGAAAAATGCACAGTTTGAAAAAAATGGTAATTGAATGTTCATAGTCTTTCTAGACAATCTCCTGGTGATGCCATGTTGGTGTTGTTTTGGGGGATGCACTAGATGCTTCTGACACCAACCAGCATTTTCCTCATATCAGAACTGGTCAGAGTGTCTAGAAATAGCAAAAAAAAAAACGGATTTTGATATTGTGATCCCAAAACCTCATTTTCAGGACCTGCACCATAACATAGTGAATCACAAGTCTCCAGCTTCTTAATTCCTTCTGTTCTAAGCTCTTGGCAGACTTCTACAGAAAGTTTGCAGGAAGAGGTCTTCATCAGGATGCACTTGTAGTTTGATTTTTTTGTTTCACATTATCATTATGTGCAGCTTTGTATATTTGATTTACATTGTTTATGTGAACTTTGAGTTAGGTCAAATGTGTGTAAGGTATGTATTAACTCTAAAACTGGGAACCAGCCAACCTTTCTGTGGTAAGCTGCCAGCCGTCAATCCGGATCATGGCACCAGTGCTTTGTTTCATTTTTGACTTATGACCATTGACTCCACCCAATGCACAATGTAGACCTACGTCAGACCCCTGACTGACTATGTGCTTCCTGAAATCCCTCCCCTAATTCCAATGTTTTTGACACATAATACTTGAAACTAGTCATTGGTGGAATAGCTATACTTACAAGTACATGTCAGTTACACAAGGGTTTCAGGTTTGTCAATCCCTGCACACAGACCATTCTGTTACATATGATGCATCTATAACCCTAGCATAAATCCATGGTCCAAGCCATTTCATAGAGGGGTGTATGAACGTTCATGCTATAGTATCTCAATGTAAACTATAAGCTATTACCCTCTGGCCACTGGAATTTCAATCATTCTTCTTAGATCAGACTGCCAGCATTTGAGTTTGTGTTTGCTACAAAGAAATATGTATAACTGGTCAAATAATGGCATAGAAAGAGATCACAAATGAGGTATCTGATATGTAAACGAATAAATAAATATATTGCTTCAGCCTCCATACATGCATAATTATAGCTGACATCTATCCTCAATAGTTTGATCACTGGTCAATGCAAAATTTGTTGAGTGGGCCATGTGCCAGGGCGGGGATGTCTAAGTTGTTTTTCAATATGCAACAACAAAGACTATTTGATGTTCCCCTCCAGCATCAGTATTGTTGGATTAAAGACTTACAAGGTATTGTGAGAAAACTTGATTAAACAATGTGGTCTTTGATTTCTGTTCTTCCCTTCAATCTAACAGGAGTTCATCATTGAGGAGTACGGACTGTCTCATACTCTTACCAATTAATATTTCCATTGAGTGTTGAAAGATCATAAAATAAACTGCAGCTATGCCTTTCATTCAACAACAGTTTGACAAAACTTGTGTAGATAAACTGTTTTAAGTCTCAGCGAGTGGCAAGAAGTATCACAGAGGAACCGGTTAGTATGTGTATATATACCACTGTCGCACTATTGAGTAGTGATTAACCTGTTGTATATGTAAACCACCATTGCAGGACTAGAGTTAAGATCTGGAGACAAGGGTATTTAAATCCCATGCACTATCATGATAACATCTTGAGTTTAGAAACCTGTACTGTTTTGTCAAAATGAGATTTATCTACAGTTGATATCCAGGCATAATCTAGACTTAATCTTCTTGTTTTTTTAGCTTTATTTGAAGGAGGGATAATTTATTTATCAGTTATGCCACAGTTTTCTGTGGAAAAGAGCTACTTCAAAAGCAGATCTGTGTATTACGTCTGTGAAATGAATATTTCCCAGTATTGCATATGTATATATTTTTCTTTCTTTTTTCTTTTTTTTAAACCACCTTGAAACAGTCAGATTTGACAATCATGATTCTGTTGCAAGGGAAATGAAGACCAAGAGGACAAAAAAGGCGAGAGGGGGAAAAAAAATGCCTAAAGATTCACAATGCACCTGAAAAATATATTCTGTAAGAAAAGACATAGAAAAAAATGCACATTTGTACAGTGAAATGGCTGGATCAAATGACTAGAAGTGAATTGGAGTTCTGAAACAGCAAGTAATTATGATGTCTTAAAGCAGGGGTCTCAAACTCAAGACAAGAATGGGGCCAAAATATGATAAATAGTGGATCCCGAGGGCCACAAAA
>JBCAUA010076641.1:0-10878 GCA_038406235.1 Peronia verruculata
CAACAACAACAACAACAACAACAACAACAACAACAACAACAACAACAACAACAACAACAACTACTACTACTACAACTTCTACTACTACTACAACAACAACAACAACAACAACTACAACAACAACTACTACTACTACTACAACTACTATTACTACTACTACTACTACTACTACTACAACTATTACTACTACAACTACAAGAACAACAACAAAAATAACAACAACAACAACAAATCACTGTTGTTCGGTTGTCTCTTCATTCAAACCCGAATACAAGTTAGCTATTGGTAATAAATACACAGGCTGTTAAAGCGCTATCATTTCCTTTGTATTTGTGTAGGCTACTATCATTGACGGCCATTCCGTTACTGTAGAGCTGTTTTCAATGTCCTTATCGCTTAGAGGTCGATGTAATTATTATCAACCTTAACTTATCACCGACCAGTAACCGAAATAGAGCTTCTGCAATGGCTTGAAATTGAGGATTAAAAAAAAAAAGCACCTAGACCTACGTGATTTCGCAAAAGATCGGCACCATAACAAAAACAAGGAAGATAAACAAGGTCATAGTTCTCAAAGCTATCAATTTCTCCAGAAATCATTCCCAGAAAACTTATTTTTATACCCTTTCATACACTCCAGTATAGCCACCCACCTCCTCCCTTTCCTCCGCCCCATCTCATCCTTGTATATTCATAACCATTTCACCACCTTGCTGCACTCGAATCTAATCTATTGATTTTTTTCCCCTGCACTGTTAAGTAGTTAAGCGATCTATTTATGTTTTGACCTTGTAAAGAGTATCCCATTTTAGGAGCAAGTCAAGTCTTGTGTTTATCGGATCATATGATTTTTTATTTAAAAAAAAAAAATAAATTCATCAACACAGAGGTCAAGGTAAAACAAATGGTGAAAATCAGCCGTGACCAGACTTCAAGGTATACATAACAAATTCATTTTGAGAAATTAGAATTAAAACTATTGAGACACAAGCTGTTGGAATCAGTCGGTGGTCAGTTTTTGAACTTACGAAGTTACTTGTATCTCACTAAAGTTTATTCATTTTCCTTTGTGTTGGAATATAAATCTTTGTTTTCTCTCAACTGAGAGTGGATATACGGGTGATTATTGTAACTGAAGAGGTGGCTGGCTGCTGCAGCTGAATTTAGTGAGGAAATCGCCGATCAATATTGTTACCCCTTGTTAATGTTGTTAAACACCACCACTACCACCACCACCACCACTACCAACAACAACAACAACAATGACAACAACAACAATAACGACAAAACAACAACAATAACGGCACAAACAACAACAACGATAACGACAACAACAAGAACAGCAACAACAACGACACCGACAACAACAACAACAGCAGCAACAACAATAACGACATCGACAACAACAACAACAACAACAGCAACAACGACAACAAGAATATCAACAACAACATTAACAACAACGGCAACAACGACAACAGCAACAACAACAACGACAACAACAGCAGTAACAGCAACAACAAAACAGGAACAACAACAGCGACAACAATAACGACAACAACAGCCACAACAACAACAAGGACAGCAAAAATAACAGCAACAACAACAACGACAACAACAACATCAACGAAACTGCATTAAAAGTCTCACTGGTGAAAAAAAAATCGTCAAACGATCTTCTGGGACAGAAGAACTTATAAGGAATCTTCCATGAACTTTAACGATCTTGTTTCATGCATGGGAACAGTTTTAACTTGATGTTATAATGCTGTACAGAGTCGTAAGAATTCCTCAGAAGGAACCTCCACCCTAATTCCCTCCTTTTTTCTGTTTGTTCTTGGCGAGAGCTTGCGATTTCTTGGTCTTGCCAGTCCATTGTCTGTGCATTTCTTTTTTTGTCTGTGTCTGTGCTTTCCTCTTTTGACTGTTTCCTTGAGAATCGTTTTATCGTAACAAGGCCCTACAGTTTAGATAGGTGCTGTTAAATGAATGAAGACCGGTGCAAATTGAATGGAGCTACATACCTGTGCCATGGACGCTATTATATAGTTCGGGAATGCCATCCTCATGCAAACAGTGACAGACTATATTGAATATTGGAAAATTGATGGTAATTTGACACATTATTCTGAAGGGGTTCAGAGTCTGTTTTTATTCTTATTGTCAATGTCTAGTATATCAACTGCGATCCTTAAAGAGAGAGAGAGAGAGAGAGGGGGGGGGGGACGAAGAGAGAGAGAGAGAGAGAGAGAGAGAAAAGGAGGGAGAGAGAAAACGATGTTTAAAATATGAAACAGCAGTTCTCACTGACGCGGCAGCTTTGTTGGCTATCTCTCTCTGACTGACAGTGTCCAGACTAGGCTGCTCCAAGCCATACTGGTGTGAATGAATGGGACACCTACAACAACACTGACAACAACAACAACATTACTAACAACAACAACAACAACAACACTGAAAACAACAACACTAACAACAACAACACTGACAACAACAACAACAAAACAACAACAACAACAATAACATTAACAACAACAACAAAACAACAACAACAACAACAACAACAGCAGCAACAACAACAACGGAGACAAAGACAGCACTAACAAAATCGACAACAACGAAAAAGAAACAACAACAAAAACAACAACAGCAACAGCAGCCGCAAAAAAGACTGAAATAAAAAAAAAAAAAATAGTAAAATATTGGAATGGTACTAATAGTTTCAAGTTTGAGGAGGACCAGCGGCAAAAATCTCAGTCACATCTTCTGGGCTTTACGTCGTCGAGGCTGCAGGTACTAGGTTGGAGTCTGGGATTTTACTCCCAGGAGATGGAAAGGACTCCAACACATGTATTAGAACCTGCATTTTGTCAAGGACTCAAAGGTCCCTGACTTCCTTGGTAAGGAAGCCTGACCTCTAGCCTTCTAGGCTAAAGGTAAATGTATTTCGGAGTTTCCGTGTGTACCTTACGTAAAATAACATTAGGAAGAGGCTCCGCTATGCGGGTAAAATGTCCTAATTCCAATTTTCTACTCACAAAACACTTCTCATCCAAAGACAGGACAGGCACTTAAAGTCGAGATAATCCTGCTTTCTTAATATTGAACAGTTATATAGATAATAATATATTTATCCTAGAACAATTCAACAAGTAAAGTAAAGTAGAAAGTATAGTACATGTACCATCCCTTGACCCCCAAGAGGGGACATTGGAGTGACCATTTGCAGCGCCACTGTACTTCCCCCGATGTACATCAGGTACTCGTTTTACAGATAGGTAGACTGAGGAAAATTGTGTGTTAATTATCTTTCCTGAGGACACTACATGCAACCGTTGCTATTCGAACCACCGACCTCTGCTTCCAATGGCCGCAGCACAAATCGCTGAACTAACACGCCACAAAAAAATGTGGTAAAAAAAAAAAAAATTAAAAAATTCGTCCATTATGCTTTGCCCTTTGATTCTCACATAATATTATTATAGTAAGACAATCTATATTATCGTCTTTAGGCTTTGTTTTGGTGCATGAAACCTGAAAAAAAAAAAAAAAAATCGTATCGGAAACTCTGAAAGTTCAACAATACTTTCGATTGACCTTTTTCAATGTCATATGAAAAGCAAATCAAAGTACATTACCCCTTGTAGCAAACTAATAAATATTGGCATTTATCTTCAGAATAAACTAAAAAAAAAAACTTGTTTATGTTCCAGCTGAACTATTGCAAACAAAGTAGGGATCGAGGCCTTGGCATGGACCGACTCTCGAATTAGACATGGAGTCAGCAAAGATTTTCTGGGAAATTGTTGATGTTCTATTGCAGATGATTCACATCCTCCCATCCCCCCCCCCTCCCTCCACTCTGCTTTTGAACCGTAAACAGCGCCTCTCCACCCCCCCCCCCACCCCCCGACTCTCCGCCTTACTGTCTTGCATGACCTCTGCTGTATGGCTGGGTACAATCAAGGTCGTTAATGTCATCTTGACCCAATATGGCGTCTCTGGTCACACACTGTCAAATAACGTGGGTCAAACGTTTTCAAAAAATATTTGTATGTAAGTATATTTACTATGCATTTATATATTCATTTATTCCCTTATTTAGTTGTTTATCTATTTTTTATATTGTTCAACATTTCTATTTTACATGAGTCTGTGATGGAGACCTTGAAACGAGCCAGTCCCTATAAGATCCAGTCACACACACTGAGACACAGTAGATGGGTGTCTATATGTGTGTGTGTGTGTAAGCCTGTGTGTATGTTTATGTATGTGTAAGTCTATGTTCATGTGTGTGTGTTTATGTGTGTGTATGTGTTTTAGATATGTGTTTTCCAGGGGAAGCCAATCAAAATCCGAAAATTTTAAGCTCTTAAATCTGTGGACCTGTTTAAGACATTTTTGAAATGATAGGCTCTGACTTGGGACATTTTGGAGAAGCCGAAGACAAGTCAGGAGGTACAAGCAACTTTGATAACAACAAGACAACAAACATTTTTTCTGGCCACAAATCGGCATAACTTATAACGTTAGGGTCGAGGTAACCCCCTACATTCCATGTCTGTTCACAAACAGAGATAAGAGCCAGGTGTATTTATTGTTATGACTGCGGTTATTGCTCCGTTTCATTGACGACAAACTCAGTAGATCAATATTTAAACAATACATGTTAGAAATATTAAGGCCTGTCAAGCGACGATAAGGTTGACATTGGCAGAAGAGTGAAGGACAGCCTTGGTACGTTACCCACCCGACAATCTTTGACAAGCCTAATCCCCCAAAAATAGTTGTTTACTTCTTCTGGGTACCCTCGTACTAAACTTGTACACGCTAACCTAAGTTTACTCCCCCCCCTCCCCCCGGGGGATTAGGTTATCTGTTCCCACCTGCAGGCGGTATAAGCCTACCATGGGTGGGATGTCTCCCATGGAGTGTCATCCTCGACATTCCAGGGGAGACATCTCCTCTCTCTCTCCTTCCTCCTGTCTTCTGTCCCGCTTTCTTTCCTCTCTTCTTCATGACCTGTAAACGTATCTTGTCGTGTTTGGCAGTCTGTGGCCGTAATCGTTCTGATGTGTCGCTAAACCTCAACACAAACAAACAAACAAACCTAAGTTTACTCTTTCGAGATTGCCTGTTTTTATCGTCAGAAACCTATGATCTTCTTACAAAGCTGATAGAGATTCAGGCTGAGTTCTTAGGCTCGTTATTTTATTTATTTATTTATTTAGATTTTTCAAATAAATTTGATATCCGAGAAAACAAAGACAAAAAAAGATCCAGAAGAGTTTTTTTTAGGGGGGGGGGGATGATGACGTGGTATGGTGTTGTAGCCTAGCGGTTGGGTCGTCGGACTCGAGAACTAAACTTCCGGGCTTGAATCCTGACTGGTTCAGATATTTTGTAAGTGGGAAAGACATTTTACACACATTGTCTAGCTCCACCCAGGTTTAAATGTGTACCCGACGTTACTTATTAGTCTGTGGTACCCGACTACAGACAGTGACTGATATTGTTAGACTGATAAGGATTTGAGCACCTAACATGCAGCCGCTTTGAATACTTCCCAGGAAACTGAGAACGTTTATGAGTGTCTTCTTTGGGTCTGTCGGGGTGATAATAGATTGTAAAGCGCTTAGAGCCTGTAGCGTATGCGGATATGCGGTATATAAATGCTCTCTATTATTATAATGACAGTCATCCCTCAAAATCATAGCCTGAATCCGATTGATCAAGACATAATCAAGTCACTGAAATAGAAGAAACAATAACAGAAAGTATGAAAGCGTTCCTCTGAAAGGCAGGCGTAGTTAGGCCTCTGAGTTTTAGCTTCGTCCCATCTAGTTTGTCATCTGCATGACTGTATATCCAGCATATTCTGGGAAAAACTTACATTTGATCTTGGATACATTTCTAAGCCGAACTTGATGGTTTCAGGTTTGGATGTTAACTATCATCAATGAAAATTCACGAACATGTATCTCTGTTTAAAAAAGAAATGCCTACAATCTGTTAAAAAACTCGGTAAATGCATATAAATAATGAAATGGCCAAATAATTTAACAGAAAGAACTGGGGCAGTTTAGACAGAGAAATAGAAATATGTGTACATAGATCTGGGAAGTAACTAGATGAAAAAAGATTTGAAGATGACTAAATCTGAAGGGCAGGGCTTTAGACAGTCGCCTGTGGAGGCTGAACGGCCAAATAGATAAATAAATAAATAAATAAATAAATATATAAATAAATAAATAAATAATAGACAAATAAATAAATAAAATAAATAAATGACGTAGTTAATCCCTCATTTTTCCACTTTGATATATCTGTACCAAGTGGTTCTGTTGCTTATTTCAGTTAGCTGGTATATCTTGTATATCTTGCAAACTTTAGCGATCTTATGCTGAGGTGAATCAGCTTATTTCAGCCAGTTTTCATCTTTTCCTTCATCCTCCGCCTTTACAATAACTGTAAAAAAATTGTCTTCTCTACCCCAAACTCAGAACTTAGCAAACACAAATTTCTTCACCTTCCCACTTACCTCTGGAGGCCGAGATAACAATTCCCAGAATGTTGAAAGGTTTACCGACCAAGAACGTATGATAACTTACTTCCTTTGCCTGGTCGTCTTGTACATTTGCACCAAGGTGAAATTTGCAAAGGCAAAGAAATATTGTAAATAAGATATTAATGTGTGCCTCAGATACCGGTCACTGTCCACTATCTAAACTATGTATGTTGATTACATTGTTGATATGATATCACTTGAATCAATAAAATAATGTTCACTTATTGTATATCACATCAAGGGTGGACAAAAAAACAAAACAAAACACCCAGACGTCTGTGTTCCTGGCTCAGCTGCCTCTTTCCAGTTCAGCCAAATTTCCAGATTTTTAAGCATCAGAAATGGCGGATAATATATGTATAGATTTAACTTTGTGATGGTTACAATCATAAATGGGACAATTCGCATGTGGAGTGTTGGTGAGAGTTTAAGGAAAGACATCTTTAACTGTAATTTATTGTACGGGTTGCTTTAATAGAAAAGATTTGATACAATGAATCCTTGTCATAATAATAGTCATAATAATAATTTCAGCTAACAGGTGGCCAGATTCTTGTAAAAAAAAAAAAGGAGGGGGGGGGGGAAGAGAGATTCAGAATGGATTGGTTAGCGGATGTCATGCGTGCACGAGATGCCCAAACTGCCAGAATTCCACACTGTTAGGGTTACGGTTTTGTTAAACTTTTCGACCTCCTGTCGTAGAGGCTATCTCAGCTGTACAAAAACACACAAAAATACAAGTTTGGGAGCTCAATATGCCCTTGATTCAATTGACTTCAATCGCTGTTAGGGAATGATTACCGTCGATCAGAGGCTCGGATTTTCATGAACTGGATTGCCAGGTGATTCGTTTGAAAATAGTTAGTTTTAAAGAGGATTCGACTCGTTTTCGATCAAGTAAATCTGTCCCTTTCGCGAAAGGCGACTGAGGGACCAAAAAGATAATCATAGTCTCCCCTCACACCCCCCCTACCCCCCCACGAGCTTAGTACTTGCAAAAATATGTTCTAGATAGATCTACCAGAGCGAGCCTAGTCACTCACTCGGGAGAGTGATATTAAAATGAAGTAACTAATGAGAAATTGTTCTCTTTTAAATAATGCATATAAACGGGGAGTGTGCTCAGAGATTTTGCTAATTTTTATATGCTGATTTAAAATGTTTCGTAACTGTTCTTTCGGTTTGATCAATAGATCAATTGTTTGAAACCTAGTTTTGTCCTCTCACCTGAAAACATTGCAAGGCGAATGTTGCCGTGAGTCAACGGTGCTTAACGCCTGCAGGTGGGAGCAGAGAACCTACTTACAAACCTCAGGCCCCCGCTGGGGTACCACATTATACTACCCCCGCCTAGGAAAAACTAATAGGACCTTTCACATTACATTACTTATGTGGTAAATTATGAGCAAAGAAAGGCAAATACTGGGTCTAGACTTAACGAAGTCGAAACGAAGCATCATAGATTCCTTTAGAAACTCAGTTGTTCAAATTTTACTTCTCAACTGCTTAGCCAAAATCTCAAACTGAACTTCCACTCCAGATTAGGAGTGACAGTGCGCAATGACAGAAAAGCTTAGCAACATGTACTATGTCGGCCTAGTGCACAGTCGTTTTCAGAAAACACTAAACAATAATACATGCATGACAATCATACCAAACAAATACTCATCAATAATCCTCCGCCGGGGCCCCGGGGTTTATAAGTAGGTTCTCTGCTCCCACCTGCAGGTGGTATAAATCTCCCCCCCCCCATCGGTGGGATGTCTCCCATGGAGTGCCATCCTCAACGTTCCAAGGGAGACATCTATTCTCTCTCTCTTTCCTTGCTCCTGTCGTCTGTACCGCCCTCCTTCCTCTCTCCTTCCTGACGTGTAAACGTATCTTTCCGTCTTTGATACAATATAGCCATAATCTTGCTGATGAGTCGTTAAACCCCAAGACACACACAAACAAACAAACAAACAAACAAACAAACAAATAAACTCATCCATAAATCCCATGAAATATATGAGAACTCCGCCTTACATTTTTTACCAGAAAATGTTCTTTGTTTCTCAGGCTTTCTTTTGTGATATTTATGGCATCTAGTCCGTGATTATACATGGAATATCGTGTTCAAAGTCAAAGAAGAATACAGGTTGCAATATATACAAGCCTAAACGGACTTACTATAATTATAAAAGTGGTCATGGTGATACCGTTCCACAACATGAACATATTTGTATCTTTCTCGTACACAAACTGATCCCCCGCGAGGCCCCGGAGTTTATAAGTAGGTTCTCTGTTCCCACCTGCAGGCAGTGTTAGCCTATCGATCTATGGAGTGTCTCCCATGGAGTGCCATTTTCGACATTCCAGGAGAGACATGTCTTCTCTCTCTCCTTGCTCCTGTCTTCTGTCTCGCTTTCTTTCCTCTCTTCTTTTTGACGTGTAAACGTATCTTACTGTGTTTGACACAATGTAGCCGTAATCGAGCTGATGTGTCGTTAAACCCCAACACAACAACACAAGATGAACTTTTTTCTCAGCATTCAAAGGAAAGGTTGCTAAACTGGTGTAATACTTTTCAAACGCTGTACTCGGAACGCCGTCTGTGACATTAAAAATTTGTCACCCCTAATGTGACTGTCACTAAGGTCAATGTCGCGTTAGTCACAAGTGGCAGTGAGCGACCGTTTTTGAACTTTCTGAGGCACAGAGTGTACTGTGGGACACAAAAGAAGCCTTGTACCACAACAAAGATGCCAGGACACGGGCCCTAGAACGGATGACGCAAGCTCTAGGCCCTCCTGCCAAAGGTAGGTTAACAGTTTTAAATCAAATTCGCCGACGGCGGCAAAGCGCCAGGGAGGGATAATTAAAAATTTAGAATAGTGTAAACACAGGGTCAGTTCCGGGAAGAAATCAGAACAGAAAACGGAACAGAAACTTTCTCGATAGGCGTTCTGATTTCTACTCGTGAAGAATTCTGATATAGGAATCGTGGACACAGACCTTAAAGGGAACAACAGAACAGAACAAAACAAAGCGAAAAACTCAGTAAGGTTTTCAGATTTGAGAATGATATTCTGATGGGGAGAACAGGGCGTAATGTTTGCCTCGCGGCCAGTCGAAATGAGACATAAGTCACTGGGCTAGAACCGAGAAATGGGCTTTGAATGTGATGAGGGTGGTTCAGACATCGATTTTTAATTCTAGAAATAAAAAATGTATTCATTTCTGCCCAAGACAGTGTCAGTCTTACTCTTGAGTTATAACCATTACTTCATTAAATCGGAGTTTTGTTGGGTAAGTTTGGAGATTTATGCGTTCGACCGTTTATTTAAACTCAATTTTCTCGGAATTTCGGTCATTGCTGGGGATCTGCGTTTGTCTCTTTAAACTGCAATATCTCTGGCTAGAATGAAACTAGCTATTTTTTTTTTCACCACCCGAAAGGGTATGAAATACGCTTTCACATGATACAAAAAACAACAACAACAACAACAACAACAAAACAAACAAACAAACAAACAAACAAAACGCATATGGTGAAAACAAATCGACATTCGTTTCATTTTGACTTTCCGCCAGACATTTGTATAATCTATAACATCAGCCATACGAATAGAAACGTTCATCAAACTCAATTAAAACGATACAATAAAAAATAAAACAAAACACAATTTAACCGGATCTGTTATCTAAAGACTCGATTAAAAGAAGAAAAAAAAAAAAATCTTTTTCGCGCGTCAGTCACACAGATGTCCTACTTTCGATGGGACAGCCCAGCACTAATGCTCTTAAAATAGAATGCTTATCCGACGCTGCCAGTTCCACGGCGATAGCAATACAGAGCAACAGAAGCTGAGGTTTCCTCGACATCGGTGTCAAGCGAAATAGCAATCTATTACACAGAGACGGTTATGGAAACCATTCATGGAGAAGCAGAGCGGATACTTTAGGGAAAACCTAAGATCCCACTATATCACAGGCGACCTCGTTCTGCGTGGGCGCTCATAACAGGGGATTTCCCTTCTTGTTACTAATAGACACGGGCTATAGGTCCTCTCGCCTCTCGCCACTTGGTACAGAGGTTACCAGGTTGAAAGAGGACAGAGGTCAGACTGTAAGATTGGTGACTTATGAGTCCAGGAAGGAAGGGTGCGGCAATAGGACTACTAGTCAAGGAGGTGTATAAAGTTAACAACTATGCATTGTTGATACTGTACCACTTCTCCTTAACAGCACATGTACAATCTATCTATCTATCTATCTATCTATCTATCTATCTATCTATCTATCTATCTATCTATCTATCTATCTATCTA
>JBCAUA010076652.1:0-10877 GCA_038406235.1 Peronia verruculata
ATGCTCACACACATAATCCTGCAATACAATTCAAACGCATACGTAAGTCTGTAGACATGACTGACAGCGCTCTCGCGGGCAAGACTTAAAAACATTACTCAGACAGATACTTTTTGAACAGGTATGTTTTTAACTGTCGTTTAAACGTCTCTAGGCTTGAACAATTGCGAATGCCTGCAGGCAATGCATTCCAGATTAAAGGCCTAATACTGAGAGGTGTATTGTAAGATCTCAAAAGATTACTTATGATAATGCAGAAACTACTTCAATCATTGGAAAATTCAGGTCTTTCAGAATCTCAGTGTGACAAAGTGAATTATTCTGTGTTATTTATTTTTGGAATATCAATACCTTTTCCTGAACACACCGTGTAGAGGATAAACTCCAGCCAGCCCTTATCAAGAGGTCGTCTGGTCCTCAGGTAGAGTCGCCTGAGCGGTGAAGTATGTTATTTTCAACTAGGGTGACCTGCCATTTCACGCTCGCCCGAGCTCTGACCCAGATGTTCAGCAGTTCTGTGTTGTGTTTGGAAGGTAGACATTGAATGTTTGCATTGAGCTGGGAAAATATTTTTGACATGATAGCAGCAGTTATTTTGTTTCGTTGGCGATCTTAACACTTTTCCTGCCAATACATTAGGACTCATCTAAAGATTGTTCACGATGTCTGTAAACTTCAGGTAAAAAAATTCTAATAGTTTACCTCAACAGATACAACTATGGAGGTCCCTAAAACAGATATGTTCATCTTGGTGGACCTTTACGAATTTCATAAACGTTTAGTATTGCACTTGGCGTGCAAAGTGCTTATCTGAACTCTCAGTTTTATGCATGTCGTAAGCCTGTGGTATGGCAGGTAATCCCACGAAGTGTTTAAAACCATCTTCAATGTTCACAGAGACAGCCAGAATCGAGGTCATATTGGTTGAGCCAGATTGAAAGGAGAGTCTGCTTAGGCTCGTCACATGTCATTCTGCAACAGGAAGGCGAACGGTGTGTAACAGCGACATTACTGTATCGTGACACTGCTCGGCGCTTTGTGTCATAGATAGAACTGAGGAAGGTAAGTTATCTGATTCTTAAAATTCATGTACTTATCAGTTTTCATTCAGCCGTGGCTGGTTTAAGTCAACGATAACAGGTAGCACAGACCACACACTGTAAATAGGGAACCCCCCCCCCCAAAAAAAAAAGAAAAAACACATACACACAAAACACAACAAAACAAAATAAAACAAAAGAACACCCGCTTTATTTCCTTAGTTTTCTTCATCGCTAGCAGACTATCTGTCTATGTACTCCCTACTCCATTACTGTGTTGACGTTATATGCTTATAGTTGTTCATTTGCTTTCCATTTTACTGCAATATAGCCGCTATAACTATTTCTATTTGTCATTTTTGTTTTGACTTTTGCTGGTCCACGTTTTTTCATTCCTGTCGCCATTTCTATCCTGTTGTTTGCGGACTGTGTTAAATCATCTTCCCACAAGGGTCTGAGGTTGTTGCTACGTTGGATCCCTATCATTCTTGTTCTGGTATGTACAGGTCCCTATCGTCCCCATCTCCTACTCTATTTTTCATTCCTCTGTCACCACAGGGATGAGCCTTACGGCCTTTATTTCCCAGTTGCCTGGTATCATATTTCACGACATTCAATTAACAACATTTATTTGGACAACGCTTATTTAATTTAGATTACGTTCATATTGGGGAACCTCTAGGTCAAATTGGGTGTATACGGTTCTACCACCTTGGGTCTCTCGTTTGGCAGGGAAAAACGAAAGACTGCTTAATTTCGCCTCTGTCCCGATGTCTAGAGCGATGGCTCGATCTATCTAATGGATCCGCGCCTCTGCATTTGTTCATGATGAACCACTTATTATGTGTATTTTCTTTTCGGTTTTTCTTTAGATAAAACGCTGGCTTTGTTAAGCCTATGAAACCTGTGTTGTCCCTCAAATGCAGCGAAACATGAAAGGGTCAAAGAGACTCTGGGTCGCCTGACTAAAGCTCCATGTGAATATACCGGCAATGAAGTGTTGTGATATAGGAAGTACAGAGAAAAGATAGTAATACATGCATGGATCAAACATTAAGAAACAGACTGGACATGAATCAAACAGGCAGTCAGTCCTGCTTCTCCAATTCTCTCTGAGAACCAACATCGCCTGTCATTTTTAGAATCCATACGTTTATTAAGATGAGATCAAGATAAGCAAAATCAGTATAGAACCAGAATATATCTTGAGTTTGTCAGATTGATACACTGTTAACTTTTTAGATTAAAATGGCCGGTTTCAAAGGAACGAGATATAGCGGAGATGTTGTCAGCTAGGCAGTTTTGTTTTAGAGGGAATGCAGGTCCTGAGGGTGATTCTTTTTTTCACGCTTGAACGAGGGATTCTATTATTATTATTATTATTATTATTATTATTATGTGTGTGTGTGTATGTGGTTTTTTTGTTTGTTGTCATTTTATCTAAGATTTTGGGTTCAGCATGCTCATTTCCGGGAATGTTGGATTTTCTTTTCTTTTTCTTTGTGTGTGTGCGTGTGTGTGTATATGTGTGTATGTATGATGACAGCGCCGCCATTTTGGATTTTGTGTCTTAAGAAGTGGTTATTTTTAAATGCCTACGGCTCTTAGAGTACGGAAGGTAATCATTTAAAATTCTACACATTAATGAAACAGCTCGATTTAAGAGATGTCACTTAATATCTTTTATAAATTTGTGAATTCTGTGTGTTGACGAATGTATATATGTATAGCTGTAAGTTTCCATCAAATTATGAATATCCAATTTTCCTCCGAAAACATGAATAAAATTCGGAAAAAAGAGATGCATATAGATTGAAACGCATGCTGTGAGGGATATATGTTCAACTTTGTCGTCAGTTGGTTCAATATTAAAATTTAATAATAATAATAATAGTAATAAAAATATTTTTTATTAAAATACAATAGAACTGTCACACCGGCAACTAGCAAAATAATGAAGGAAAAACAAATAACATAGAAATTATAGACAACTTGATTGTGATGATAGATTCTCTGCCAAATTTTCGAGCCCGCTTGATTCTTCGTCAGCGCAATAATGAAAACATATAAAATGTCAGTAGGACATTGCTATTTGCTTTTTGTAAAGGAGGTGCTTTTTAATGTTGTTTGAAAAGGAAATTTAAAAGTACATTTTTAGACCAATTAAAGTTTTATAACTATTGATTTACAATCATTATGGTCAAATTAAACCAAGGTATGTAAGGTACCGTATAGTTATAATAGTAATACTGATAATAATAAATCCTTGCTGAAAAAGTAAAGGGCGGGAGATGGGATGAGGAGGAGGGGGAAGGTAGGGAGGAGAGGGACGTCTTAAACTATTAGGGATTTTGTTTTAACATAAATGAATTCGGGTCAAGAGTTCTGTTTTCTGAAACATAAAAACAGTATTAGATACTAGATATTATGCCCATTCTAATTGTTGGCTCCTCGTCATTTAACAGATGAGCAGCGGGTAATCAACCATCATTTGGCTCCTTCTGGCTTCTTTATGCAGCTATAGACCCATCAATATTCAGCTAGGGACAAACAAAAGATGCATTATCACTTGATCATAACTTCGTCTTGGGCTCCGATGCCAAGAATGGACATTGGTTGACCACTTTAAGACGCACTGGACTTACGATAGTGCAAAGTACGAATGTAAGTTTTCAACAAGTGGTCTGATATGAGTAAACTTCTCTTTTATTTCTCCTGCTCGATCACACAGTTGTGAGCCATCCGCCATAGTCAAGGTCAAGACATTTTGAATAGGAAAAGATATGGCCATATCTAACTCTCAAGAACGGGGGAGGGACAGGACAGCGTTCCTTTGTGGATTAGGGGGAGGAAGATAGGAAAATTCGAGAAAATGTATGAACAAAAACATAAAAAAAAAAAAGAACGAGAAGAAGAAAAAGAAAAGATACAGAAACAAACAAACAAAAAAAAAAAAAAAAGAAAATGATGGAGAGAAGGCTGCCTTCTGACATCTGGGAAATGGCTGTTTTGAAGCTGAAATTAAATATAAAATACGCCATGTCATTATTTTTCCCCTTTAAACGATGTTTCTCCAAATCCGTCCCCCCCCCCCTTTGGTTGTCTACGTGTTTTGGTATCATTTATTTAATTACTTATTTATTTTTTTATTTATGGACTGATTCCAAGCAATTTTAGGATGCATTATTTCTGGGTTAAAATCTTGTACATCTGTGCCCCATTATGTTTTCAAGTGTGAGAGGAAAATAGGTTTTTCTGATGAAAGAAAAGGGTGAGATGTGAAATTTTACGATCTAGCATTTTCAAAACATTTAACATAACTAATGCCTTCAAAAGACAACCAAATTTCATCACGTTCCATTAATACGTATGCCAAGGGTAGTCATTTCAGAGCAGTCAAAATTCAAACTGGTGGCGTTCTATAACAAGCGTTCAAGCCCAAGCACTTAATTTGAAAATATCAGATTCGATGAAAAATGTAAAATGGTCTATCTGTAATAATAATAATAATAGTAATAATAAACAAAACAGTTCCAGCCCACCCCCTCCTTCCCTTGACGTCCCTCCTCTTCGATTATAAATTCAAGCCTGACACAGTCCGTATTGGTACTTTGCAGATTAGGTCAATGCTTATTTCCTAGTCATAACTATTTGATAATGAACTAGTACTTAATGAAAACTACTGCCTCGCGCCATCAGATTGCACATCAATATATGTATTTGAATCTATTGGAACCGTCGTAGGCTAAGTCTCAATTTCTTAGATCCATGCAGAGGCTATGTCCCCAAGAACCCGGTAAATATGAGCAATTTTAGAATTTATTTTCCTAATAATAAAGTTCATTTTAGTCAAGCGCGACTTAAATTTCATACCATGTTTTTTGTCTTATATTTTAAAATACTTTATATCCAATTGAAGTTCATTACTTCACTTCGCCTGCATATTACAAAATAAGAAATAGCATACTTATTTTCCAACCTGTAACTGAATACAGCATTATTACAACTGCAAGTAGTTTTGGGGTAAGCTGTATTTTGTGCAATGTAAGATGAATGAGAAAAAAAAAATATATATCCATGCTGAAACATGTATGTCGTGACATTCGTTCTTATGGTGACGCCAGCTGGAACATCCATTTCAACAATAGCAAGAATGTTTCATGTGATCAGACATACCATTCGTGTGACACGTAATCACCAGACTACTACAAGCATTGAAAAAAGATAGGCCCAGGCAGGCAGTAAGTAGAAACGGCGGAGAGAGAGGAGGCTATTGCCCAAATTGCACACATCAAAAATAGATTTCAGTCGGCGATACAGACTTACTATGAGGGAATTAGAAATGGCCAACCGATCTTCATCGTCTTCATTGCTTGAAAGAGGCCAACCTTCCTGCCAACTTTTCTGCAGTCGCATCACATCCTAAACAAGACTTCAATGGACCCATAATCTTGCGAGACGTATTTGGAATACGCGCATGTTCTTGTAAAGCTCGTTCTTTCAGTTGAAACAACACCATGGAAGGACCAGGGTCTGCAATAGACCTAATAAGAGGTACCTTCCAGCATCCATCAGTAAAGCCAGAAATTTTCGGAGGAGGCAGCGTCAAAGTGTTGGCTGGAAACCCATTCAACTGGCAAGACCGCACTGTTACCAGCTGGGGGAGGGAGTCTTAAAACACAAGACTACATTAATCATTCCCCAGTCATATAATAGATCTTCCTTATAAAGCAAGTCTAAAGCCACAAATTCATGCAGGATAATACAATCGCTCTCAGGGTTGCAAAGATAGCTCAATTCTTTTAAACTATCAACATTCTCCTCCTGAATCCATGGCCAGCGCATTCGCTACATCTCAATTCAATCGACCACTTGTGGAACGGGATAGATCGCGCTGTGCATACTAAATCAAATTAGGCCCAGACCTTTGTTGTGTTGGAAAAAGTCTTGATGCAGATCTCTGATCAGTGCTGTTGTTGAAGCTGTCGAACAGACTGCTTTAAGTGGGAAAATTAAAAATAAAACGTGGTTTCCTTTTTACACTCAAAGTGTTTCTTTACATTCTTTTTAAATGGTTATATTTGTGTGTCTAAAAGTTTCATGCAGAGTAAATTGTATTACACAGTAAAAGATATTGTCTTTTTTTTTATATGAGTGGTTAAAAACTGAAAGAACACAATACAGTGGTCTCCGCCTAAGAACCCGGTCGTCGGGAGACAAAAAAAGCGGGCTCTTATGCGGACGGGTGCTTAGGTGAATTGAAAAGTTACGCAACCCATCAAATCACAGATTGTCTTTACTACTATATGTTGATCCTTACCATTAGTTAAAGATTCATCTATGCAAATAAGTATGGCCTTCTTCCCTGTGTGTGGATGTAGCAATTCCTGATCTTTTTACCATATACATGTAGTTAGATCAATACTGCCCAGCGCGTAAACGCCGTGTGAGTTTTCACATAACGGTATCCATGTTGAAAACATGATATTGCTATACGCTATGCTACCCCACGCATTATCGCACGAATAACTCAAGTATATACAGACCGACCGAAGGAGCAAAACAGCTGACCAGTCAGGAGGCTAAACTTACACCTACTTATCCACAAAGCCAAACACAAGTGCTGTCCCACGTGTTGTCAAACAAAGAAATTGTTACGGGTTAGTCAACAACGTGGCATGATTACGCAGTCATACATCAACAATCACTTCCACTCCTATGTCTACCTGTTCCCTCCACCCCGTCTCCATGTCACTGCACATCTAGCACTGTGCGTTTCTCTCAAGTGGACAATATGATGTGGAATTACTCCATAAGTACTCGGGTATCTTGGTCCGACACTGGGCTCTTAGACGGATTTTTTTATTTGGGAGCACCCAGATCGGGCTCTTAGAGGGGTAAATTATAGAGGAAAAATTCCGTTTCGCAGCAGAAACGCGGGTTCTTAGGCGGACCGGGCTCTTAGGCAAAGGGTTCTTAGGCGGAGACCACTGTATATATGTTTAGCATCATTGTCATTATATTTATTTTCGTGGCCATTGTGATAGAAATGCCTTAAAAAATAGGACGGATTGTTTATTGGCAAGTAACTAAATGCACCAAAATGAAATAAAAGCAATCTTTCGAATTCGATATGCTAAAAATCGAATGAACTAACGCTATCAACAAATATTTCTACCGCCTTGTTCTTTCATCCGACGTATTATTTTCATCATGGCCATCTTATCATCTTATAAAATGTAATAAGACTGTTCAACCGGCAATTAATCAAACAATAATAATAATATATATAAAAAAAAAAAAGAAAATAACATTATACACTGAACTTGATCTTGATGTTAAAATCCTCTGCCAGATTTTCCAGACCAAATTGGTTCTTCCTCAGGGCAACCATCCTGTCCCAACCATCGCCATCTTATTCATCGTCATCATAATCTGTTGGCATCTGGCCTTGTGTTTCCAGTAGGGAAATGAATAAGATCGTTCTGGTAGGCCTGATACTTTTGGTCCTGGGTCTTCTCTTACACATCATTGGACTGGCCACTCCTGAATGGTCAGTGATCAGAAATAATAGCAGTGGGATCGAATCGTATACCGTCACTCGGGGCCTGTTTCGTGCCTGCATTGTTAGGCATGACAGAACAGAGTGCAACAAGTACGATTACAATACAGGTGAGTGGATTCAAAACAAGAAATACATGGTTTAATTTTAATATTGCAGTGGATTTTGGGTTACCTTATCTGTGTATTGTAATAGGATCAATGAGAATTAATATTTTTCATGCCATAGAATACGATCTTGGAATGCAGCTTTATTGACTGGCAGTGATGATCTATTTTAATTTCAAAATGTCAGCGAAGGGGTGTATGCCAAATTCAAATTCCGCCAGTTTGCAGTTGGTTGTCAGTGCTTAAAGGAAACAGAATTTTTGAAGTATTTTGATACTCTATCGAGATGTCAAATTATTTTACAGTTACAATCAATCTTCATATTAATTAGAATGATCAAATTCCTTCAAAAGGGAGGATTTCGAGTCTACCTGTTCCCTTGAATTACTTTGATTACTCACACTGATGGCGATAATTTTGGAACTGTTTCAAAATACAGAAGTCTTTCATATTCTCAAATCTGTATGAAGAAAAATGTGCTTCTTGATGTCAATTGAAAGACTGGCACAATACAGGGAAAATAGTGGCAGTTATTTGCGTCATCTTTCATTTGCCTCCTCAGCCGAAATAGAAACATGGCAAGCGTTTGCTTTAATGGGCATGTTGCTAGCAATAGCAAGTTTCGTGTTGTTTCTTGTGAATCTCATCCGTGGCGCCAAGGGTAAAGATCAGAGTGAGATGATCTCACTGGCAGGTGCAGTTTGCTGTTTTGTTGCTTGTGAGTATTAACAATAACGAATATACGTACTCATCAATTTATTGTTGTTCTTTTTAACAGATTATTTTACTGGTTATTGTAGTTTTTGTCATTTATATCTTAGATAAAAGCAATTTCTTGATTCAGATATCTCTTTTGTTAAAAAAGTTGATAGACATCGGGACTCAAGACCTCAGAGTGGCCGCGGTTCTAAAAAAAAAAAGTCAAGAAGTTACAGACCGAAACACCTGAAAAAAAAAAAATGCACTCTTCCTCTGCTGGCCCTCATGTGTCTCGTTCAACCTGACAAGTTTTCCTACCACCATTGTTACTTTCATATCACAGCAAAAGGACATTTCTGCATTGGATAACCTTTTTTTTTATCTCTTTTATTAGTGTTGGTCGCTGTTTATGTATGAGGCACGACACGATGACATCAGGCACTCGTCAAACTGAGCCGACCAGAGAAATCACAGGTTTTTCAACAGTGAATGATTTTCTAAGGCATTTCTTTCCCCTTCACCAAACCCTTCTTCATCAATCTAAAAATGCATCTCAGCGTTCAATGTATTGACATAGATCGAATAAAAGTCCTAAAAACTGTAATTTGGTGGCATGGGCTGACAAAGATTAATAAGGATTTACCAAAGTGGTCGGCCATTTTCTTGATAAATTCAGTTGCAGCAACAGGTCACCCCCATCGCCTTTACTTGCCAATGTCTCAAGTTCTACTCAAGATAGAACAATTATTTTTTCACACATAGAACGGAAAATGAATAATCTTTACCAATACCTCCATATGCTCAAAATTTGACAAGAGCCCTGATTTCATCGTGTCATATCGCATATGTTGTGCCTTAAATACCCATTAGATCAAATGATAATGAGGTTGAAGTGGTTGAGAAAATAAAGAGGCTTTTGTTGTTTCATCTTTTTTCCATCTTTCTGTGAGCGGTTTTGTGTAATGGATCAGTTACAATCATTGGTGTTTTCAATTTCAGTTGGTGTCATCCTCGCCCTAGACATATGCTTGGGCGTTTTCTATAAGACACGTGTTTATGACTTTGAGCTTGGCTTCTCTTTCATTCTGTCGATTACGGGCGGTATTATCCTGGCGGTGGCTGGAGTACTGGTGATTGCAGGCGGCAGGCAGGTGTCTTATAAGCAAATATATTAACCCTCTACTGGTGCCATCTAAGAATCAGAACAAGTTCTTTACTTTTGATGTGTATAAAATGATTCCTTTTCTTTTTATTAATCATTTATGTTATGATTTGTCAGTAGGACTATAGAGATATTTTCGAGAGGCACCAAATAGCCGTGCTTCTAAATCCATCACATGGCAGGACTTTGATGTCCCTCTACTTCTGTACTTCTAACAGGCAGCTTTTTCAAAAGTTTGAAAGGGCGTCAATAGTTAAGACATAGGGCCTCAATTGTTATGACCTGAGTTAGGCGAAAAAAGACCAGGATCTTCAAACTGGCAGACATAAATGCCTCTAAGTATTGTATTCAACACGAATACTCAGTGTTCAGGAATTTTTCCACTGTGAACTTTGCATAGGGCTGCTATCTGGGAAAAAAAAAGGTAAAACTGGAGGAAGCTAGTAGCAAGATATCCATTGCATCTTTCGTGCTCGTCTTCAAGATTTCAAAATAAAACAGGAGAGGATAGAACTTGATAGAGGAGGGGGAGGGAAAGAAGAAAAGTTAGGATTGTTTGCCTTTGTTCTTTTGCTTAAATTAAAACGATTGTCACGCCATCACCCATTTAAAAAAAAAAAGTCTAAAATTTCCCCAGAGTAATTATATCTCTCACCACATAATTCAACTACGAAAGATTTTATTTCGTTTGAGACACAAGAGGATTTTGTTCATTTATTCCTCAGATTGCTGACGATCCGGAGTTTTGCTCTCTGTGTGGGGTGGAGCTTGCAGTGGATCGGACTCCTGATACACACTTTTGGCTTGGCGACGCCCACTTGGTCACATTTTGGGGATCATTCCTCCGCTGGCCTGTGGAAAGTGTGTCCGGAGGATTGCCAAAAATATCCCAACGATCTGAAAGAGACGTGTACTTGATATTATCTTGCTGTCACCTGCCACTCTCTCAGTATGTTTTCAGAGCACTGTTTTTGATGTTTCATTTGAAGAGGGAAGGGGGGGGGGGGGCTAATAATGTTTCAAAATTTTGTTCTCAAATGAAATAGTAAGTGGAACAAACGATTAACAAATTTGTTAGCTATCTATCTGTCTGTCTATCTATCTACCTATCCACCCACATAACCTACCATTAATATACCTTCCTTCCGTTCTACCTCCCTATCTGCCACTCTGTCTCTGTCTTTCTGTCTGTCTATCTCGCTCCCTCCACCCTCTCTCCCTCCATCCCTCCCTTCTTACCTACCTACCTACCTACCTACCTACCTACCTACCTACCTACCTACCTACCTACCTACCTACCTACCTAC
>JBCAUA010076663.1:0-10877 GCA_038406235.1 Peronia verruculata
TTTCTCTCTCTTCCTCTTTCCTACCTTCTGTGTTTCTATTTATTCCCCTCTCTTTCTTTCCATGTCCCTCTTCCTTCCTCTTTCCTCTCTATTTTTCTCTATCTCTTTTTTCTGAATCCCCTCTTTCTTCTGTCCCGCTTCCTTGTCTCTCGTTTTCTTTCTTTTTTTTTCTCAGTGCCTCTTTGATTCCTTCTGTTATTATTTCTCCCTCTCTTGCTCTTTCTCCTCCTCCTCTTTCTCTCTATCTTTTTTCTCTGTTTTTTTTTTTCACACATTCTTTTCCTCTCTTTCTCTCTCTCTCCGTCTCTGTGTCTCTATCTCTTTTGTTTGTTTGTTTTTTTTTGTTTTTTTTTCGATTTCTCCCCTCTCTGCAGAACGTTTCCCCTCTATTTCATTGTCTTATTCTTCTCTTTCCTTTTCTCTCTCTCTTTACTTCTCTTTTCCTTCTCTTTTTTCCTCTCCATTGTTCTCTTTCTTTCTTTCTCTCTCACTCTTTTTCGCACACTCTTTCTTATCTTCTTTTTTCTCTTTCCTCTCTCTCTCATTCTTCCCCCACCTCTCTCTCTCTCTATCTATCTCCTTCCCTTTCTTTTTCTCTCTTTATTTTTCTCTCTTCTTTCTTCTCTTTCTCTGTGGCTGTTTATGTAATTTATAGACTTTCAAAGATTAAAGAAATGTTGTGATAAATATGACAGAGGAAATGAATAAAGAGAAAAAGAAAAAATAAGAAGTAAAAAGCAGTCAATATTATTTAAATATTGTGAATGGCTGACAAACATAATGAGAAATCTACTTTACTGATCAATAATCAATTATTGGACAAAAAGTGACACATGGTTATTGGAAAACACTTGCAATACTAAAAGCACTGGATAAATAATCTTCTAGTTTGTGTCTGTTTTTACACATTCTTTGGTAATCTTTGGTTTACGAATAAAAAACACTATTATTTAAGAACTCAATGTTTCAGACATAGGGCTATCATTGTTCTATTACGTACTCCGACCTCCTGCTGGAGGTTAGCTCGACCCCATTGTCCTAGTGTTATTGCTAGTGTATATCTGCAATGCTGGTGGTATAAACAGCTGGTCACTGAAATATGTAGCCTACTGTCTTCAGCTGTATAATTTGTATAACCACCTGAAGCACATTGGTGGTGTTACAACATTTTTCATAAAGGAATTTGTAAGAAGTAATGAAAACAGGTATAAATAATAATACATGAAATGAAATGTAAGATATGTACATACCATTATACATGTAACATAACCAGTTAATATGCATATGGATATGCAGTTAATATGTGACACTAGATTAAGAACATTGATAAGACGCCAATGGCCTTTCGTCACGTGGACATTGATTAAAATCAGTCAAGTTTTTCTTACACAAATTTCCTCTAATCTTGCCATAAAGTGTTCACTTATCTTAGCCATGACAGGGCTTTGGTTTGCACCTCATACCAAGATCAAGTCAAGAAACAAACGTTTGATGTCTGGTGACATTGCTGTCCAAGAAAAAAAATCTAATTTGGTTTATAGCAGAAAAAAATGCACCAAAGGTATAAAAATTCATCCGCAGAGAAATAGTTATTCCAGGCTAGGTCGTTCATTTATTTATTTATTTATTTATTTATTTATTTATTTATTTATTTATTTATTTATTTTTTTGTAACTTTCTAAAAGAAAAAAAAATAAATAGAAAATACATAGAATAAAAAACATAAACTATAACTAAGCATAAATAAACTAACAAATGAATATATTAAAGACATAAAAGAGAAATAAAATCATAATACTAATACTACAATGAAATAAATCTCCATGTATACTTTTTCGTTCCATAACGTTTGAAAAATTCAAGTAAATGGGATGAACAATGCAGGTGTCCATAAAAAGCACGATTCAAAAGGTCTGCTTCGAGATCTTTACCTTGGCATTTCCTTATTTTGGTCAGAGGTAGGCGGGAGGGGAGAGATGGAGGAAACAGGTGCATCCTTTTCTTTTATCTTTTTTTTTTTTTCTTTTTATTTTTTCAGTTGTTCTGTTGCATGTTTGGTAAACTTTCTCACACAGTTTGATGTTAGACATGTTGATCAATTTTCTCAAATTATAACTCCTGAGACTGTTACTGTAAAGACCTTATCAGTTTAACCCCCTGTTTGCGAGTTTTGCAAACCAGTTTTCATTATTAATATACCTCAGAAAATTGCCCCACCCTCGTACCTACTCTCAAACAGAAAACTTAGATTTATTCAAGGAAGGAAAACTACAAACTACACAAGTACTTTGATCAGTGTCGGTGCCAAGAATAGTCTCGATCTGTTCTGTACATTGTCATGTGATTTTATTAAAGGATATGCTCGAACGAAGAAGAAGACGAAGGAGGAAGAAGGAAGTACCATTATAGATATGTACATGTATGTATTGAAATTCACGGTCTGTGACGTAGATGCAGTAACAGTGATAAGCTGGTGCCGGGTAGTTTGAGGTAGGTGTTTTAATTTTTTTTTTCCATTGTGCCAGTTCATGGCATTGTGCGACAGGTAAGCCATATAAGGTAAGGAATGTAGTTCAGCGACCGACACCTGGAGCAATGCCAGGTGTGTGGACAAACACACCATATAAGGTAAGGAATGTGGCACTTCGCGTTACTAAACAAGTCTTCTTGCCCTGGGATTAGAAATGTTATTTACAATGCACCCCTCCTTGCCCTCTTTGTTTTCGTATCGGCTCTCGAAAGTTCTTCGTCTTACATTGTGGGCTAAACAAAAAAAAAAATCAAGAAAAGGTCCATACACTTTATATACGGGGGGAAGGGGGGGGGGTGTGTCTTCTTTCTCCATATTGTTTACTTTCGTGCGTCATTTGCAACCAGGTGATGTGTGGTCTGGAATGAATCATACAAGTCAGCCAACTACAGGTCGGTCTAGCCAGGGTGTGTGGACCAGGAATATCAGACAGGGGAGACAACGCAGTGTGCTAGGCCCATTCTCTTTTAGCAATCCTGAGCAACTGCGCAGTTAAAAAAAAAAATGGTGTGCAGCATGTAAGGGGTAGGAGAAAGGAGAGTGTGTGTCCCTCTAGTCTGGTGTGGTGATCAATCAATCACAATCTTTCACTAAACATTTCAAAACGGCAAAACTGAGGCTCAATAAAAACATAGCACTGATCGTTGGACTGGCAGATTAAACATGATAAATTCAGATCTACTGAAGGGATAATAAACATTGAATAAATGGTCCGTTTAAAACAATAATAAAAAAAAAATAAATGACAACAATAAAGACATATGAAATCCACGTTGTATGACCTTATTAGTATCCACTGGGCATTCAAGACTAACAGAAAGGGGGAGGGGGTGGGGGACACACATCGTTAACATCAGTAATACAGATGATCTGTGGCAAATGATCGATAAATGTTATGTCCCAAGATAGTTCAATATGCTGGTTTTTTTTTGCCATCCCACCTAGTCCTTTATCTTTTACCTTTGTCTAGATCACCCTGTCCTTATCTGGGACAATCGACGGAGAAGAAAAAAACAACAGAACAATTCTTTGACGTTCACTGGAGAATGGATCACCGAGGACAACTCGTTTATCGATCTGTCGATCACAGACCAGGAAGTTACCACTTGCCTCCATACTATTATCTGTGGCTTGCGGTCTTGGAGATAACATTAAAGATTTATATATATGTAGAACAAAGTACCCGTCCTATGTCTTTCTTTCTAACAAAAGAGGAGATCGAAAAGAGTTGACTGCAGAACACCGATAGCAAGGCTTTCAATTCACTTTTATTATTGATCTTGTTGAAATGAATTATGAATATCTCCGCAGTGATTACTATCTTTAAAACATTTATGATAAGTGTTTGAAGAATGGCGCTATCATAATAACCAAGCCAGAGAGACTACCACAACATGATTGTAACAGAGACTAGGCTAAGCACGATATACTTCATACTTTGTTTCCATTCACTTAGTATTATTTTGCAAGCCAATGAAGCCAAAATTACAGTTTTATAATTTTCGGAATGAGTGCAAATCGGTGATAAGGAAAAAAAAAACGTCTAATAACTGGGCTGTACTGCCATGGAATTGGCACCATACTGGACTTTAAGTAAATGGTACAATTTCGTAACTACGAAAGTCTGATACATGAAACTGTTGCTTCAATCACAACAACAGACTATTCTGGTCAGCACTTATAAACAACAGATCATCCTTACAGCTCTAAAATTTGAATGTGCTCTAAAGACAGTCTGCCACATTTTTTTCCAGAAAAACAAACTAAATATGATCAAGAGAGGAAAAAAAAGACAACTCCAGTATCTTTTCTCACTAAATTCATAAATATAACTACAGTTTAGAAAGACATAGTAAATTCTGCACCTAACTGACAATTACACATGAGGTCTCCTTATAGACTTGATGTATGTGTTGATCCCCCCCCCCCCCCCGAGAATACAGTTTTGATATTTTAAGAACTCGATAGATCACGCAAATAGCCATCATAAATCTATCTGCAATTGTCAACTTTATGCAGCTTTCTCGAGGTCAAGTGCAGTCTTGTTCGACCATGGAGAGTTCATACAAAGACCTGTAACAGGACCGAGGTACAGGTCAGGTCACTGAGAAAAAGTAAAAAGACATCGTGCAACAGCTCAGACACACTGCCTGCAGGTGCAATAATCGGGAGAAGTGCAGGGGTTAGGTGGGCATGTATCTTTTCTCTAGGAAATTTGGCAGACCATCTGGGCCAAGAACTCCATGTAGGATAAGGAACAGAGTCAAACAATCCCGATAAGGCAGAGCCAACAACTGGAATCTCTAAGGAACAAACGATCATAGAATTAGAACTTTACAACTGACACACCAGCACACCCAAATATTATGGTTACTATTGTGTCACGCCTTTTCACCCCCTCCAACCGTTGTCTCCATTCCAGATATTATGAAGATCAGCTGTCTAGCAATTATCTGCCCCATTGAATGCGCTGCTTTCCTTTATTATCTTTGTAAAGGCAGATTAGTCAAAACACTAAACTTTTTTTTAAGTTCGAGGAGCCCCACAGTTTTGAAAAAAGAAGAAAAAAACGTCTTTCAGTATTATTTTATTAAAACTTCAGCTCGCTAGGATATCTTAAAGATGTTTTCAGAACAATACTCGATCATTTAAGCTCTTCGTGTAATGTCTCAACAATTTATCTTCATTATTTTAATCATATATTGTCCGAGTGGAGACCTAGTGGAATTGTGATGTAAACATTTTCAGTCTTTTTTATCATCTGTCTCTTTCTCTCTCTCTCTCTCTCTCTCTCTCTCTCTCTCTCTCTCTCTCTCCCTCTCTCTTTCTTCCATTTGATTTTTCAGAGCTTTGTAGAAAAAAAGCATGCCCTATTTTCGTCTTTCAAAGTGAAAAAAAAAAAATTCAAATTATTTCTTACTCATATCAGAGTAAGGTGCTCTATGAATTTTCACCCCCTATATAAGAGTGAAATTCTCGTTTATTCCTGTTTCCTCAGAGCACAGTTGTGGACCATCTGCAAGTAAAGATAAGCTTAGTTTGAGAGCCATTTTGGCGGCCACATATTTATTATAAGGTTCAAGAACCAGGAATTGACTCTCTGGGAGCTTATGGCGATAGGGAGCATGAAAGAAAAATGGAGAGAATGGATGGATAGAAAGCCAGGAACAGACAAAAAGAAACAAATAAAAATATGACATTATTAAGTCGCCGACAAAACATCACCATTTAAATTAACTAATGTGACAATAAAAACCGAATTAAAAATAATTCATCTCCTTGTTTTGCTTTAAAAATCCTAAGCGCATTTTTTCTCAAATTGTCTAATCTTGTGTTGTTATTGCGGTTTTTCAGGTCATGCTGGTCATGGTCGTGGTGGAACGAAGTTATCTGAGGCTGAGAATGAAAGTGATAGTGTGCCTTTATTATCTGTTCTGCAGAGTTTTATTGTTCAAGAGATTAAGACTGAAGTCTTTTTTTTTTATTTATTATTATTATTTCATGTATCCAACAACATGATCTTGCAAAGTGGAGTAGCAAATTCTGAATGGAAAAAATGGTCAAAACAAGAGAAAGTCGAAATATGAAATGTACGATAATATTCTGGTGAGTAGAGAAGGGGGTCGTCGTGGTCATGTGGTTTGACATCTGCTTTACAGTGAATAACTCACGTCATGGGCTGCTGGTTGGACTCGCGGATCAATCTATCCGGGGATAGGAAAGATACAAAGATTGAAACATGCATTTTTCTTTCTTCAACAGTTACCTTATTTCTTATGTAGGGAAGTCCTGTATCTAACCTTCTCGGATACAGGCCAAATATATTTCTGAGGTTCCATGTGTAAGTTAAGCACGGCAAAGAACCTTTGGCAGTTAAAAATCGATGAAGAGTAGGCGGAGTACCGGTGTCAGGGCAACATTTTCAAATCGGAAATTTCTACGCACAGAATTCTCACCAGATAAGAGCGGCCACTTAAAAGGGAGGTTATGCCTATTTCTAAAGGATTGAAAGGCTTGAAACAAAACAAGATATGACTAATATAAGTTGTTTGGTCCCCGCAACAGCTGTAGGACGGCCAGACCTCCGTAATCCGGTTTGACAGCCCAGAGCAAGGAAAACTGACCTCTTTTATGGTTAATTAAATGTGTTAGTAGAGTTTGGTATTATTTTGCAATAACTTTTGTGAGCTGAGAAAACGAAACTGTTGAAAGATGGACATTCAGGAATTGTGCATTGATCTTCACTTTGGACAACAATTAGTTGCTCACATTTTCCCTACTGAGGGATTCCAGCTGTAGACATTTTGTTATTATAGTTATTATAATGATATAACATTATAATATAATAATGTTGTAGTTGTTATAATAAACTTTGTATTAATAATTATGAAATCGTCTTCTTTTCTTTAGAAAAACAGCAGGAACAAACAACATTACATATTTGTCTGGTGATTCAATGAACCGTAATTGAAAGGTCTAAGAAAGTCAAGGAATGTTCATGATAAGATAATACCTCGCAATCTGCTCAAAAGTCATGAGTAAAAAAAATAATAATAAACGCCTCTTTCCGTCGTTTTTAAGGTGAAACTGATATAGTTACTTAAAATAAAAACGGGATATGAGCTGTAGCTTTGGAGACACTGGCAAGTTTGTCATAAATGTGTGGAGACCATTTTTTTTTTTTAATACAGTGTGAGGTAAGTCAATACAAGGAACAGGTGTGTGTTTCAGTGTGTGTATGTGAGTGTGCATGTTTAGCTATGTGTTTACCGAGGTCTGCATCTAAAACAAAATACGCCTTTTCCTTGAGTAATTTTCATTTAAATCATCAAAAATTCGAACTTCGAGATGCCCATGCCTGCCACACACTTTGATTCGTAGGGATAGTATCGATCTGAGCTAAAACCATCTTCGGTATCGGCAAGCTATCTCCCGATCACCGCAAGCTCCACAGTTGGTCAAGACTGGACCCTATTTCCATCTGCCAACCGTAAGTCTCCGTTCTGGATCTCGGCCCTGACGTCCTCCGTGGTATCCAACATTTTCCCTTACTATGTGTGAGCGAGTTTCCTTCAGCCACCATCATAATGGCTCCCGCTGCTTTCTTAGCTATCACCTCTGCTGCCCTCTCCCTTAAGGAGATGGAAATTCTTGATTACATGCCCTGGTCTCCTGCACATGAAACACATCGGCTGGCTTTGATTTCCTGCCTTACATTCTATAGCCCAATGTCCTGGTTTCTTGCACTTGAAACAAACGTTGGCTTCCTCTTTATCTTCTCCACTGTCTGACTTAACACAGCTGGTAGTTGGTGTTGGGTTTCGAATCCTGTCACTCAGTCGCCGATTTCTCGCCACCAGGAACTTGTTAGTTGCCTCAGCCATATCATCGGTCGTCTTTAAGCTCTTCCCCCTCAAATGTGTGGCAAGATCCTCGGGGCTGCCGTTCATAAATTGTTCTCGCACAAATAGGTCACGCACGCCTTCGCAATTCTTCTCCATCTTTGCCAGCTCCATCCATTTCTCAAGGTATGTCCTGATTCTGACCACGAACATTGATGGACTCTCTCCTGCCTGGGGCTTGCAGCTTTTGAATCTGACTTTATAACCATCCTCCGTCAAGTTGTATCGTGTGAGCAGCGCCTCCTTCACTTTCTCGTAGTCCACAGCCTCTGGTGACAGCCTCATGCAATAAGCCTCCAGCGCACGGCCGGTCAACAAGGCACTCAGCGTAGTGGCCCAGTTCTCCTCCTTCCATTTACTGGACACAGCGAACCTCTCGAATCTGAGTTGTTCAGTGTATTCTATTATTCTTGTGAAATCGAAATTCATTTAAAAGAAGCGGCTCAGTGTGTATGGAAACATAGGCCGGTTCCGCCATTGTTTACAAAACGAACTCCTGCATCACGTGACTAAACAAAGAGATTCCGAATGAGTCCATTCTGCCAGACTCAGTCCTGTCCATTCCTGGATGTTATTTTCCCACCTCTCTCTCTGTCTTCCTCGTCTCCGGCCTCCTTTAACTTTACCTGTCTTTGCAAGGCCTCCTGTACGAGAAACGAGCCCGTACCACGTCAGTTTTCCCTTCTTTACAACAGTGAGGAGGTCATCATGGGGTCCAATAGCTTCTACGATCTTTCTGTCGACCTTTTCGTTTGTCACATGGTCTGTGTAGTGAATGCCTATGAGTTCTCTATAACATTTCATCCTAGTTCTCAGGGTCTTTCTTTCTAGCTCTGTGGAAAGTGTCCAGGTCTCGAGGGCGTTTAGGAAAACCGACAGAACAAGGGAGCGCATTAATTGGATCTTTGAGCGCAGACTGATGTTCTTGTCTCTTCAGAAAATTTGAAGTTTTGCTATTGTCGCTGTTATTTATGCGATCTTAGTTATAATTTCAGGTTTTGAATCTTTGTCCGATATGGTGGAGCCATGGTATTTAAAGGCTTCACTATTTTGTTCAGCTGACTTTGTCCATACACGCACACACACACATGCAATCATACACACGCACACACACACACGCACACACACACACTTCTTTTTTCTATTAAAAAGATACGAACAAAAATAACAAAAAGATCAGTGCCTAAAGATAAAAATGCATAGACCTGACCAAAAACAAAAAAAAAACAAAAAAAAGAAATTCAGTATAAAAACTCAAATTCAGAATAACTATACAATATGTATGTGCCTCCATATGTAATGAGGAAGCACAAACAAATAAAAAGCTTTATCACATAGTGAAGGCGGAACAATTTTGTACTAGCTGGCACATGCGAGGATACCATGCTGATAGAAATGGAACTGCACCATTAGGCCCAAATAGTACATGAAAATGGGTCAAGAAATGCTGATGAACATTGGATGATCGTGAACAACGCCCCCCCCCCCTCTTGTGTGTGATTTCCATTCGGGTAACGAGACATTCGGATATGGTCATGTCACCCGTTCCTCAGGCCTTGGTAAAACCATCTTACATATCACTGTACAGGGAGGAAGAAGGAGAGGCAGAAAGAATAAGAGATGGGAGGACAACATCCGAGAATGAACAGCCATGGAGGTGTCGGACAAACTGAGAAAAGCAGAGAGCCGGGAGGAGTGGAGGAGATTCGTTGTCATCTGTCACAGCCGACCCAACGGATGAAAAATCTACGGGAGCATGGTGATGAATAAGACATTTTGACCACATCTGTTCCTTTGACATAGTTAGGGTTAATAAGTTAATGTGTCTAACTGTCAAACCTTGCAAATGTTATAAGATGGGATAAGATGAAGTAAGATGAGATAAGACACACTTTATTTCTCCTCAAAGAGAAAATTCCACATACAGTTGATGATGAGATACAATATGTTTAGATATGACTATGTCCGACACATTCACATTACAAGTAGACAAAAATATCATCTCTCACAGCACTAGAACAAGTCAGAGTGAATGAACACTGTCTCAGCATGATAAACGTGTCTAACCGTTCCTGAACATTGTTTTTAAGATATAGTTTAAAGCATGTCCATTATGTATCAGCTTGTTTGTCAGTTCAGTTTCATGTGCTATTTTATCTATGCTATTCTCTTACTGTGTTCTGTGTTAATAATGAGAGAGCGTATTTATATAGCGCTTACCCCCGTACAGTACAGGCTCTAAGCGCTTTACAATCTATTGTTACCCCGACAGACCCAAAGAAGACACCCATAAATGTTCTCAGCTTCATGGGAAGCATAAAAGGCAGCTGCCTGTTAGGCGCTCAAATCCTTATCAATCTAACATTATCAATCATTGTCTATAGTCGGGTACCCATTGAACCTGGGTGGAGTCGGCAAATATGTATAAATTGCCTTTCCCAAGGACAAAATATCAGGATCAGTCAGGATTCGAACCCGGAACTTCAGATCCGGAGTCGACGGCCTAACCGCTAGCCCACGACACCGTTAGTTAATCCACCATAGCAGTAACTGTAGGCCCGTACAATATTGTGTACACCTGGACAAGTTATTTTCACCACCAAGGAATGTTTCCATGTGGACCAAAGTCCGTTATCGTCACTGCAAGTGAGGGCAATGGTTAACATGGTGTAGGCTAGTGTTTCTATCATTCTTTTACTTATTGATTTATAATAAATATTCACGTTATTTATTTATCTATATTATATTTGTTTGTTTTTTATTTTCATTTTTTTAAGCACTTATTTATTGTTGTAAAATAACAAATGCTGTCGGTTTGTCAGTCTGTCTACATATCATTCATTGTAAATGAACATCTCTTGGTATGATTTACCTTTGTGTGTGTGTGTGTGTGTGTGTGTGTGTGTGTGTGTGTGTGTGTGTGTGTGTGTGTGTGTGTGTGTGTG
>JBCAUA010076674.1:0-10876 GCA_038406235.1 Peronia verruculata
ATTTTTTTGGGGGGGGGGGGGGGGGATTACAAATCCCAAGAAAGCCATATCTTTCCCCCCCCACCAAGCCTTCCCAATCATACATCAAAGGTGCCAGCGGAATTTAACTTTTCTTCTGTTGTCTAAGGAGAACATCTTTACCCGGTCCAACATTTAAATTTATAAGGAACTGGAAATTTTATTGTCACATAAGTAGGTACCACAAGAGAAAATTTTGAAGTCCCCATATGTGTGTAATGTGCATGTTTTCAGAAACTGCTCCACAAAACCATGAACAACAGTTTTTGAATTTTGAAAATACATTGATAAATAAAAAAGTTGTGAAGATTTAAATATTTAACGACTTAGAAATTTTATTTGCTCGTTTCCGACGTAGCCGAACAGGCGTATTCAAGACAACATTATATAAAAAATAGACAAAGTATACATGTTGCAGTACAATACTTTTGCTACAACAATACAAAATTTTAACTCAGTCCAGTATCTATGGTCTAGCTTGATAATTTCCCATTTAAATGAGAAGTTCAAATTCATAAATAAACACACAACATCAGCAATAATTTGCACAAAACAGCTCAAAATGTCATTTTTTAAGGGGCTACAGAAACAAAAATAATACACAGAAAGCCTCAACTTCTTTGAATAGCTGGAAAGGTGACATGGAAAAAGCCCAATTTTTTTAAGGAATGACATTTAAGTGCAGTCAGAACAATATTGACGAAAAGACGCTTTGTCGCGCAATTATACACGTTTGCGGAGAAAACGCAAGAATGAACAAAGATTTTAACAAATTTTCTAATTTGTCACAAATAGAGATATTGAGAAAAGAACATTAATTTATAGGTAATTCCACCTGCTGAGTTCAAAAAATGAAGTCAAAATAAAGATAGGAGCAATACTTTAGGATGTATTAGTGTTCCAAGACACTAAGATTTGATGATGCAGGGGAGGAGGGTCATAATATGCTTCAACAAGACATGCATAATTGCAGAAAAGGCTACAACTCAACATGACAGGCATACTGTATTACACAATGCATGATAAGCACAAAAATACATGTACAACAATAGCTAAACAACTTAGCAAAAGGAGATGGCAATTGTTCAACAGATCTTATAATATAACTTAATCATCACTATCATCAATTTTTCTCTTCTTTTGTGGTGGGGCTAATGCATTTTCTGATATTTGGTAGCCTAAATGACTTAAAAGCCTTCTGTAAAGTACATGAAGAGAGCCAGTGGAATTAAGTACAGTGTTCATACCAGTGTTCTCAAAGAAAAGTTTTAACCAATTCACAACAAAAGGAAATGACAATCTTTCTCTACTCCTAAAAAGTTCCAATGCAAATACAATTTCATTTGTAACTACAAATGATGGGAAATTCACTGTGAAATCCTTTGGCTGAGACAGTAATAGGGGGCGGGTCAATCCGAGATGGCTCAAGATTTCACACACTCTGTCAAAGTCCACTTGTTGCTTCAGAAAGGCATCTTTGTCAGCATCCTCTGCATTGGTCAAACTTTCCCACTCACGTGTGATTGCCAACAGTCTGTGATGAAGGCGGCCCTCTGTCACGTCGACGGCAGGAAAAAATTTTCGATACCATGTTGTCAACTGCAAGAGAAAAACAAAGTGAAATCTTTTAGAAAAGCCAAAAGCTGGTGTTTTTTTTTTTTTTTTGTTTTTTTTTAAGAATTGAGGGGGCTTGTTCAGGTAGAGAGAGAGCTAAATTGATCAAAACAGTCAACAAGGAAAGAATGACTGGATAAAACACACAACACCCATTTCTCTGAACATAATGAGAGTAGAATTGAAAAAAAGGCATAATCCTACAGGGGCACTATTTACAAACCCTGGAAATAACCTACTCATGTTACACTACACAAATTTATATGTAGTATTATCATGTAGGCCTACCCTCCCAGTACCAGCTGATTTGCTGATAGTTTTCCAGCACCAATTGTCTCACAGTAACACCTGATCTTGTGTAGAGCTATCAAATCCTGTGGAAGAAAGAACTCACCCTACCTATACTTAAAGAAAAAAAAGGTGTCCACAACTCACCTCATCATAAGTGGCATTTTCAGTGCTGTGCATGCATCACATCTAACTGTAGCAGCAACTTGTTAGTCGATGATAATCCACTGGGTAGAGAGGGGCGCGACCTTTTCCCCGGGCACTAAAATGTCTCCACAATGCATCATACACGTCATCGCCTGGTGAAAAAAAAATGTTACAACAATGTGAAAATGTTACGACATAGTAGCAGTATATGCCATTTAAGGAAAAAAATATTTCTGCGAAAATGAGCTACTGCAGATTTAAACTAAAAAAGCGATAGCTCATTTTCGCCGAAAAAAAAATTGCACTTCGTATCTTTATCATAAAAATGGCAGTATAACTGAGTACCACTAAAAAAAAAAATAAAAAAATAAAAATAACAGAGGATCAGAAAGACTTAAATTGCATAGAGAATCCTCAATCCTAGCCTTCTGAATGGGAAAAAAAATAGCCGATAGGCCTAAGCCCCCACTGCCACCACAGGCTTAGCATGGGGAAACAAAAATGGCAGATGAACTAACGCCTGTCGATTCGGATTTTCATTCCCCAATTTCTACTTAACCCTGAAACATACGATGTCATGGTCTGGCTCATTAGCAAGGTATGACATGATTTATCATATATTGTGATAAAACAGCCTCCAATAAACCTTTAAAAAAAAATACAAAGACCCGAGAAGATAGAACTGGAACAGGCATCATTGGCTGTTCCGTGACTGACCAACCCAACCGCGATCAATGGTATAAAATACGGCATATAAATTCAAATACATAAAAAAGCATTGTGAAAGTATCACAGAACAAAAAAATAATTATAAATACTTACGTAGTTCATCCATTGGAAATGCAAGCAGTTGAAGCAGAACATCCCGCAGCCCAAATCTGCCTCAAATGGAAAGGGCTGACGGCCAGTACTGACTGCGCCCTTGAATTTATCGAGTGAAGGGGCCTTTGTCCACAGGCGAACTGCCCATAAACAAACCGACTTTTTTATCAAGAAACGTCTACACACAAATTTTGGCTCGAATAGAGAAATTATGTTTATCTGCCAATAGAGCCAACTTTCATTACTTTTGAAACAGACTTTGATGTAATTTTCGATATGAAGTCACTCATCCATCTTCCACCTCGCACTACTTGCCTCACATGTGAATGACAAAAACGAAAGTAGTATGGTATGAAAGCGAGGCTTCCCGTCTTTCAAATGATACCAAATATAGCTCTCTACGTCATTTCTTCGCCAAAATATTGTTTATTTAAAGAGACCCATGAACTCGTAGGCAGTTAAGCCAACTAGCCTATCCTACAGTGAGCGGGCAGCGATTTTTCTGCTGCGCTACGGGCGTCTGTTGTGGTACCTAACATAAGGCAGGATCCACAGGGATTTTTCACACTGCCTCAGTCTTCTCTTGTTTCTTGTTTGATCAGGTCTGCCAGTTTGAAAAGATGTTTAAACGGTATTTCATAACGAGATTTTGTGCTTACAATGGAAAGCTCCCTAGAAGATTTGAAAAAAGGAAATATGGACATGTAACATTGCCCTGCAGGATACAATATTACTGCCGATAATCACGGAAAAGAATTGCTTACAAACCAATGCCATAATAGAAAAGGAGAAAGGTGTGGTGTGGCAAATAGACCGAAAAGTGCCCATTAAAAGCGGGCAGAGATGTCAACTAACTCAGGTAGGTTGGACAGAATGAATGAAAAGAATTTTTAGGCTTTCCAAGGGTGAATGCCAAAACGTAAAAGATCAAAGTCAAGTGCTCTTTCCATTTATGAAAAAAAACGAACCTAGAATGAACAGGAAAATATTTCAAACAATTCCCTGGGAAAATCATGGAAAGAAAAATATACAGTTCGGTATACATGCACGCAGACAGAAGGGTAGGTGTACATTTTATGTATTGTATTTTAGAAGTATTATTTCGACGAATGTCCGCCCATCTGCCTGTCTGCTCATGGAACTTGCTCATGATGATAGAATCATTCATGTGCCATACACACTGAGCATTGCCTTGTAGGGAACATGGCGTGTCCCAATTCCCGCCAGTCCAGGGCTGGGTTACAGGTATTTGGTTTCCCAGCATCTCTACATCCACTGTAACAAAGTATACAAACACTGACAGCTTACAGAGAAGACTTGTAGACATTGAAAAAATGGTACGCAGACAATTGAACAAAGATGACAGCTCGAAAAATTTAAAAAAAAAAAAAATACTAATCTATATGTGCTGATATCTAAAGGGCAAATAAGCACGAAAGGCGAAATAGAATCTGGAGATGCTAAAAGACATGTCCTACGTCAGGTACTGAAAATAATTTAAGCTCATTAAAAAAGAATAGAGATAAATACAAGCACATCTTCAGGAATGAACTCCATTTGTAAAAACAACTAAGCAGCCATGACTATTTTGAAATTTCACCTTTCTGACTCAGTTGTTACTGAAAAAGAAACTGGTGAAAATTCAGCTGCCTATGTCTTCAAGAAATACGATCGAAACTAATAACAGTATTGCCTAGTATCTCAAACGATTGGAGTTAACAAATGCACTAGCAGATAGACTCACATGCAAAATAGTATGGCAGGCTGAAGGGCAACTTGCACTAGTCTTTACCCATGTTTTGTCTGTGAGTACACATGACACTAAATGTGTGGAAAAATGATTTTTTTTTTTTTCTTCTTTCACACTTGTAGACCAAGTGGCAATAAGCTATAAGAGAACACTTACCAATTGTAGGGTGGTCCTGTGGAATTAGTTACTGTACAAAAGTCTCGTGAAGACCAGAAACGGCTTCCTTAAGGGGCTCCGCGGGCCTAAGGCAGGCTCAAAAGGATCGATTCGGGTCTATAATATTGAAAAAAATACAGCATTAATTAGGTATTCAGACTTGCTAAAACACATAGAACAGTATCGGATGTAGAGAGAACAGTTTCAGAGTTCATCGATGAGTTCTTTGCTTGGGTAGCGAATGTTCATCTTGCTGATAAGTAAATGGTTCTCGTCAGTCTAAAGTAATCTTTACGAAAACTAAATCATAACTTATTAATCACTGTCAGTTCAAATGTCTTTCACTGTGATGGATTCTCTCACTTCAATGTTAATGACATTTTGATGGTAATGTCTTCCAGATGTTAATAATAAGCATTTCAGATAGGACATAAGGAAAATTAAGACAAATTATCAGATATCGTGTCTTTCTGATAAGTGTCAGTTGATGCAGTGATTTGTAGAGCAATAGAGGTTATAAATGAGCACTAGTATTGCTCTTACTAAGAATAAGTAAAGAAAGAATGAAATAAGGATCGACAGAGGAGCATTATTATGGCTCATATCAAATCCCAAAGAAGAAATGAGCAATCATGCATGACACAACCTGTGTCACAAACAAATGTTGAAACCAAAAGGGTTAAAAAAATAGCAGCGACAAGGCATTAACAAGCTGTTGTCTTGTTCGTTGGAGATATTGACGTTTGCTTGATACCCCAAGTAATGTACGATACGACTTGGGCTTTGACAATGCTCAGTCTTTAAGTCAAGGAAGCTTTCTTCTTGTTCTGCTTGTAAGCTGGGGAGCAGGGATTGTCACAGATTGTTCTTCAGCTCTGGTTTCTGAGTTTTCAGTTGGTACTTCCCTCTGATCCATTAGTTCAGATTTCCATCATATCTTCTTCTTCCAGAGTTGGGAGTTCAGGAGATTTCTTGAAAAAGCTGGAATTTCTTGCGACTGACATGTTCCTCTCAGCTGTTATTGAACCTTTCATGTCACTGGCAACATATGGGATTGGTTCATAAGGACTGGAGGGTCTTAGACTTGTAGTGTCTAACCAAAAACATGTCACCGATTTGTATGCATGATGGTTTGACACATATATATACTTTGTTATCTGCATGATGCTTCATCTTTGCTTTGGCAATTGCCACTTCAGGGAGTTTTGTTTTCAAATTGCGTCCAAAGAGAACATCTGCAGGTGCCTTCCCTGTTGAAGAGTGGTGAGTGGAGCGGTAAGCAAGGAGACACTTGAACACTTCCTGTCTCCAGTTCTTGTGCTCTGCATGTGCAGTTTTGATAGACTTTTTGATGGTTCACATGAATCTTTCAGTTTCAGCATTTGCTCTTGGCCAAAGAGGAGTGATTTTTCTGTGTTTGATACCCATATTGTCCAGGTACTGCTTCAGTTGACTATTGAATGGCTGTCCATTGTCAGTTTTGAGAGAATCAAAATGCCAAACTCAGAAAATTTTTGTCTAGCTTTGGTATGACAGTCCTTGAAGATGTGCTTTCGAGAATGTCGACCACGACATGAGAATATTCATCAGTAATCACAAGTAAGTACTTGCCATGTGGCAGATGTCCGAAATCTGCACTGAGTTCTGAACACGGCTTGGTAGGTAGTTCAGACATTTGAAGTGGTTCTCTAGTGGTGGTTGGGGTTGCGACTTGACGCACAAAACAGTCTCCAACAGTCTTTTCTACAGCACTGCTCATGCCATAGAACCATGCCTTCTCACGGAACAGTGACAGTGTTTTTGTTTTGCCTTGATGACCAATGTGTGCTAGTTGTACAGCTTGGCTTTGAAGAGATGTTGGTAGGACAATTTGTGTTTAAGAAGTTTGCCAGATGTGATTGACAGTTCATTGGCACATTGTTGCAGAGTTTCAAAGCTTTTGACTTCTGGTGGCACCTTGGACCGTAGAATTTGCCAATTGCCTTTTTGCATTGCTTGGATGACAGCTTGTAGTGTCATGTCCTTTGAGGTTTCTATTTCAACTTGCTCTAAGGTCATTGCATTGGGAACATCACTGATTGCCAGATATTGCACATCTTCTGCAATCCTCTGTTCTCTGGAACTTGGTTGGTTTGGCTTGCTGGGATGTCCACTCTTAGCCTGCTGGGTTGTCTTTGCCAGGTCTATCGACTTTTCAGATTGTAGGCCTGTGTGCACATGACCCACCTTTCAATTCTTACAAGCAGCTTTACCTTGGGACTTTCGAAGAGATACAAGTGGCATGTGATCAGTGTATATGGTAACTGTTGGAGATCTAAACAAATATCCATGTGCTCACATGCCCATGTGACAGCCAGTGTTTCACGTTCCATCTGTGAGTATCTGTTTAGTTTCAGTGAGCGTTCGACCTGCAAATTGGACAACCTGTTCTGATCCATCTGCAAGCTTTTGCGTGAGAATGGCAGATACTCCAACTGGGCTGGCATCAACATATATGTGTGTTGTCTTTTGGGAATCAAAGTAAGACACACTGACGGCTTCTTGGAGTATGAGCTTCATGTTCATTTGTCCACTGGAATTTGACCTTCTGAGTGGGTTTGCCAAGTTTATGAGTCAGAGTTGCCTAGTTTGGGATAAAACACACTTCACAAAAATTCAACATTCCCAAAAGGCTTCTCACTTCTGACACATTTGTTGGGGTAGGCATTTCAGCAATTTCCTTTGGCTTGCTAGGGTTTGGTTTCATACCCTCAGCGCAAAAGATATGACCCAGAAATTCCACTGTTTTCATGAATTCACATTTGTCTCGATTCAGTCAGATTTTTTTCACGCAGTCTTTCCAAGACACCAAGATGGTTTCATGGCTTTGTTGATCCTTCCCAAATACTACAAGGATATCATCACTGACATTCACAACTCCGGGCAAGCCATTCAAGGATTAAAGAATAGCTTCCTGAAAACTTCCGCAGCACTATTCACACCAAAAGTCAGTCTCTTGAAATGTTACAGACCTGTGTGTGGCAAATGTGATGTAGCATGATGCTTCATCAAGTTCAAGTTGGTTGTAACCCTGATTCAGATCAAGTTGAAAAAATTTCGTACCAGACAAAAGTGTTGCAAGTTCTTCCAGTGTAGGTATGTTATGATGCTGTCTTTTGATTGCTTTGTTTGGTGCTCTCATAACACATACCCTGATCTGTTTCGGCTCTTGGGTTTGGTGACAATGACTAAAGGACTGACCCATGGCGTTGGGCCTGTAACTTTTTCAATGACACCAAGTTCCATTTCTTTGTCAAGATGTTCAAGTTGTTTGCGCATGTGGAATGGAATTCTGTAACATTGAGCAACTGGTTGCACACTCATCAATGTTCAAGTATAGCGAGTGATCTTCCAGTTTTCCAAGGCCAGTAAAAATATTTCGGAACTGTTGCATAAGGTCACAGTTCATCTTTGTTGTCAGGAGCCGCAAGTCTTGGCTTGTTTCCCAGCTCCGAATAGGAATGTCTGTTGTGTCTACAACCAGAAAACATGCTGAGTATGACCATTGTAAGAAACTTCAGCCTGAAACTTTCCTCAAACTTTCAGGGGTAATTTTGGCGAGAATGGGTCGACTTTGGTTTCAGATTTCTCCAGCTGTGGTTTATGGTTCAGCCTGTCAAAGTGATGGGTTGGCAAAATGTTTATACTTACTCCAGAATCGACCAAAACAATATTTTGACCCTGAACATTGACTGAGAAGATGGGCATATCTTTTCTCTTTGACAATGATGTGAATACATAAGTCTGTTGATTCAGATGAGTCAGGATCAGACTCATGATTGTTCTCATGCACTGCACTATCTCATCCTCATCGCCAGTGTAATGGATACACTGCACAAACATCAGTCAGCCATTCTGCATGAAATCTTTTGTTTACTTCCTCCTGGTTTCCAGGGGGACAACTCAGATTTCAACACTCATCACTACAATTGGGTGATTATGTCCCTTTGACTAGAATGGTAGTTTTCTATTCTACTACAATTATAATAACGATTTTGGAACAGGGCCTTTTGCATAGTGAAATTCTGTGATGATTATTGAACGCTAAATGTTCTAAGCAAAAGTGATTTTATTATCGTTTCCCTCAACAATTTAGCCAAATTTGGATAAATGGGTCTTTGCATAATGGGTTACTAGAATCTAGATCTAGATCTAGATCTATATACAGAGTTGGAAGGTCTGAAAATTAAGGCAACAATACTGGGCAAAGGCTGTTGGAAAGAACCAAGTAAAACTAGCGTTAAATGTCCAGTTCGTTTAAGGAACTGGCTCTCAATTGACGCCTGAACATTATTGCTAACAGGGTGTTATGTATCACTGATAACAGCGTGCCACATGTGATTTTACCAGATTTAAGCCAATTTTCATGTGACATTTTAAGTATTTAAGTGAATTGCATAATCCAGCGCAACCATGCCCTCCACTCCCCCTCTCATCATGATGAATCATCTCCTATACACGAGTGATTTTTAGTTCAGCACATACAAAGATTTTGAAAGGTGATTAATCAGACCTAACCGGAAAGCAGTTCAAATCTAGATCTAGATTCTTGTACTCTCATAATTTAACAGCAGCTTTCTTCATAATTTAACAGCAGCTTTCTTAGATTAGGTCACTCTAAGTCCCTGTCTAGATTTCAATGCCTATCAATGGATATTTTCTGACATTTACAGCTACATTATTTTCTTACCATTCGACAAACCTGATTAAGACTTAAATGTGTGCATAGTTCTACCTGTCTCGCCCACCACACTGTCTGTCATGGATTTTCAAACGATGATGGTCCGTCTTCAACCTCAGCGACTGAGAGCTGGATATGAAAGGCTTGAGAACTTTGTCTGGAGAATGTGGACAGACCACGCAGGTTTCAAACAAGCAGACATCTTCAAATGGCAAGCGTTTCTTGACGAGGATAGTTCGGCACCTCCTTTGCAAACGACATGCTCTCGTCAGGACGGACAGCAGGCGAAATGAACGACTGCTCACACGGTTGCGCTACCCAGCTACTGTCTCCGTCTGTGATTGGTCAGATTTGGGCCATCTCACAACATGAAAAGTGAACTCTGCGTGCGAATCAATCCAGGCGACACCACGAATGTTTTTACTTAGGTAGGTTATGTGAGTGCACTCACTGCTTTCAAAATTCTTGTGATAAATGTTGGTAAGAAAAGTTGTCCACGAATTTTATTAACACTTTGGCCTCTTGACAAATGGCCTTGAGTGAACAACAACAACAGCAGCAGCATCAATAACACAATAATAGTAACGACAGTAACAACAACAACAAAAACAAGAATAACAACATGAGCAATAAAAAGGGCAGCAATACCAACAATAACAACGACAACAACAACAGCAGCAGCAGCAACAACACAACAACAATAACAAAAATACCACCAACAACAATAAGCTTAATAGTAGCAGCAACAACAGCAGTAACAACAACAACAACAACAGCAACAGCATCACATTTCGAACGAGTATTAATCTATTTCACTCCAAAACACAAGAAAATAATACGTTTCAGTAATTTATTTTCTACCTGCACCTAAATGCAATAAGGACAATGGTTGAGGGTTCAGTCTGATAACATTCCCTTGGCAGTGAATTGCTAAAAAAAAAAAAAAAACTCACCTAACTGACCTACTGAATGGACAGTTTCTGCAATCATTGTCACGTACTTGAAATACGGCGTTAGCTAAGATTTTTCTCTTTTGAACTCTCCCACCTCATGAACGTGGATTAACAGTTCATTATTTACTTTTCTTTCTTTCTTTCTTTCTTTCTTTCTTTCTTTCTTTGTCTGCCTGTCATGTGCGACAAGGTTGAGATGTTTGCCTCACTTGAGAGATGAAAAAAAACCTGAATGATTTGATGGGAAAAAAATATGTTCATTCATATTTGTCCAATTTTGTATACCTGTTTGCATACGTAGGTAGATATGTGTATGGATGGATGGATGGATTATGTATGTATGTATGTATGTATGTATGTATGTATGTATGTATGTATGTATGTACGTATGTATGTATGTGTGTATGT
>JBCAUA010076696.1:0-10876 GCA_038406235.1 Peronia verruculata
TATCTATCTATCTATCTATCTATCTATCTATCTATCTATCTATCTATCTATCTATCTATCTATCTATCTATCAAGTTTTTTACAATAACACTTCTTCAGATCTATTTGCACAATCTAAGTTAAAATCGGCAGTGTGGATTGCAAAACGTCTTGTTCGTTACTAAGAATATCCAACAATTCACTCATACATATAATGAAGAAAAGAACAAAAAGATTAATAATGATGATGTCTGATTTTTTCATCCTCCCAGTTCCTGAGTTTGTCTCTTATTGCATCATTATGTCTCACTAGGTTGAGGAGATGAAAGGTTAGGAGATCTCTTTTCTTGCAATTCTGTTTCTAGCGTTTATCAGCTGCAATGTCTGTCTGTCTAGATGTCGCAATCCCTGTTTTTCTATCACACTCAGAATATTCCTTTACGTACACAGTATCATTTAAAGAATCTTCCTAGCTCTGACACAGTTCTAACGAAAATGAAAATGCCTTGACAACCTCTTCTAACCTGTTGGACGTAAAAAACTGCTTAACAAATACAGTCATTAGCTACCTAGTGACACTGGCACAAGGGTTGAGACTTAACCCTAAGAGTACCAAAACCGAGAGAATCCTACCTATCAAACTGAAAACTGCAAAAATGTACTGAAACAAAAGCAGTTGCATTCTGACTGGTTTCTGAATCATAAATAATACTGTAAACAAGACAGCCATCTTATACTGCCGCGGCTGTTAGACTCTCGCATCCGTATCCGTCGGATGAGAGGCCGGGTAGGCTGGCGATTTTCTGGTACAGATTCTCATGCGTTAATGAAGACTTCATGTTAAGGCACAAAATCGTCTACAGACGCTGCATAGGACGGAGTCCTGAACGGATGAATGCGATTTTCTCTGATGTCTCCTTTCATTTTTTGGTCAGTCAATGTATCCTTAGAATATTTTAATATTTGCTATTTGGCATATACTGGCAGTTTTTTTTTTTTTTTTTACATGAATATGCATAATTACAGAAGTAATCGTTTCTGATAGTTTAAGGTTAAAACGACAGTTAAGAATTGGGCTAATTCTCAACAGCCCACCGTAGCTTTCAAAAGAAAAATATATTTTGGTAATACTAAGTCCATAAATGTTGGATTTCAACAATCTGCTATAAACCAGGCTGCATATTGTTCCTTATTTATTGACGTGTCAATAAATGTCACTACAGTTTAAATATAGTTGAACAATTATGAGACGCGACACGATGAAATCAGGCGCTAGTCAAATTTTGAGCATATGGAGTTATTGGTATCACTGTAAAGATTATTCATTTCCCTTTCAGTGAATGAAAAAAGTATTGATTTACCTTAAGTAGAAGTTGAGATAATGGCAATTAAAGACGATGAGGGTGACGTTGCTGCAGCTGAATTCAGTGAGAAAATGGCCAATCACTTTTGTAAATCTTTCTTTACCTTTGTTAGGCCATGCCACTAAATTACAATTCTTGGGCCTTTACTCGCTCTATTTCAGTCAGTTGAACTCCGAAATGCATTTTTAGATTGATATAGAAGGGGTTGGTGAAGTTAAAAAAAATACGTTAAAAATTCATTCACTGTTGAAAAACACGTGATTTCTCCGGTTGGCTCAGTTTGACGAGCGCCTGATTTCATCGTGTCGCGTCTCATATGTATGGTTTAGGATTAATCTAAGAACTGATCTTGATATACTCACAAAAAATTACTCCAGCTGATAATTATGACATGTCATACAAAGCGAAAGGATCTTCTGTTGAACAGATCCGCCCACTGACCAACACCTCTAGGGTTAAGAGCCTGTAAATGTCTCCTAATGTACAAAATATATATGATTTCTTTATCTTTCCGTGTGTTGACCTTTACCGTTATGCAATATCTGACACAATGGGATGAAAAGGTTAAACGTGATTCATCTCGACCAGGCACCCAAAGTCCGTAAGAGCACAAAAAAAAAAAGTTGTACAATGATTTATAAACCACCCTTTTAGCTCCAGCGGATCTAGATACGGCGCCTACAAATTGTTAAAATTCTTATGACAGTAAAATTTGTTGTGGTTCTGATTGTTACAGAAAAATAAAAAATTGAAGCCGGGTAGATGCCACCTTTTCGACACATTCAGAAATGGCTTCGTTAAAGGTTGAAGTTATTTACGGAGTAAAGCAGTTAGGAACGCCAGAATCCCACAGCAAAGACAGCACCGCGTGAAAAACAGGCCCAATATAACGAAATGAAGATTAATGTTTTTTTTGGTTCCGATGTGTGTATAAGTTTCCTAGGTTTAAATGTGTTCGTGCACTAACCGATCCTGCTTGGCCATCTCTAAAATTCGATTTCTCGCGATGTTTTATTTATATGAGCGGGGATAAGTTTGTCTTAAAGATGTTAAGAGCTATTTTAAAGCCAGACGGATCTAGTTGTCGATTCTACACCTGAATTGCCGGGGCGCTCGTTCTCTCGCTACATATCATCATTTGAATTTGTTTTTGTTGTTGTTGTTGTTGTTGTTGTCGTTGTTGTTGTTGTTGTTGTTTCTAATCACAATTGAGTCAGCAATTATGAACTCTACAGTTGTTTTTTGATGTGACTTTAAAATAAATAAATAAATAAATAAGTAAATAAATTTTTAAAAAATCATCATTATCGTGTCACTATCATTTTATAAAAATACAGTATAACTGTCAGACCGTGTCACTATCATCATTATCACTATTTTATACAAATGTCTTAAGTTCAAGTAAGACAGTCACTGTCGACCAGCAAACTACCTTAATATTATACTAAAAGAATTTTAGAAACGAACAACGAGCTGATATATGTTCTTAAAACTGAACAAAGAAATGTTCTGGACTACACCGTGGAATCTTTTGGTTCTTGATCGGCCGGGACAAACATCATTATCAGCATTATCACTTAAAATTTAAAATTTGACGTAATTTTTCAGTTTTTTGTTTTCTTTCTTTTTTCTTTTCTCCTTTTTTTTTTTTTAAATTAGTGCGATAACAGTACCATTTTCTTTGCATGATGTTGTTTTTCATTGCCTTGTATCTTACTGAAGTACTATATTGTACTATGGTTGTTGAAATATATAGTACTATGTAATATGAGATTATAAGATATTGGTAACTGCAGTCTTTACAATGTTGATTGTTTCAAAAAATAAAACATGCACTCTCATTTCTCTGTTTCTCTCTCTTTAAATACTTCTTTCCTTGTATAATACAAGAACCACACATGTTTGTCTTTTATGTTCTCTGATTTGGGCTCTTTATATCACGTATTGTTGTTCTGAAGGGGAATTATACTTTATCTCTTTACATTCGTTGCAACTGCTGTTGTTGTTGTTGTTGTTGTTGTTGTCATCGTCGTTGTTATTAATTGTTGTTGTTATTGTTGTTGTTGTTGCACATTAAGTTATTACGCAATGATCGTTTTGTGTGACTCGTGTGTGTGTATCTTGAGTTACATAGCGTACTCACATTACATGACTATCATTCAGGGATATCCAGGCATCAACTATCCAAGGGAGATACAAGACACATGTTCATTCCTCAAGCGTATGCATGACCTTTGTCCATTGCTCACGGATACACACGACATGTGGCCATTGTTCAGAACGTAACCCAGGGCGTGGAGTAATTTTCCTTTTACCTTTGTGTTCAGATCGCATTGCAGATTTGTTTGTCTGTATCTTGTGCAACATCAATATATCTCTTTTTAATTACACGCTGAGAAAAAGAGACAGTAATTAAAGTAAATAACTCTGCAGTTATGCTACACTCTTCGTTCGTGGCTGTACCTCCGGGCGCATCCTTGACAACCGCACTGATAACTGAAGCACTTAAATGTAAAACGTACTAAGTTACTTTTCATACACTCACACTATTATACAGTGGGGCTTTTTACGTGGCAACCATTAAAATACCATGATTTTCTTTTTCTAAGCCTTTCAATCCTAAGTACTGGGATTTTCTCGGCTTTAAGTGGCTGCCTGATTTTGGTGAGAATTTTTCTGGGTAGAAAGTTTGAATATGGAAAATTTGCCCGGTCAACCGCACACAGCCTATCCTTTCATCTTTTGAACTGCCAGGGGTTATTTAACGTGGGTAGGCATACACAAGAGACCTCCAAAATATATTCGCCCTTATGCCAGAAGGCTAGACGTCGGGCGTCCCTACCCAGAGGAAGCTAGACCGTTGAGTATCTGAAAAAAGGCAGAATTTTTTTTTTTTCGATTTTCGTGTCCACCTCATTGGGAGGACCCGTCAGTCGAGTCCGGCCAGAACCTGTAATCTCACCGACGTGAGTTGTTTTCCTTCTGAAGCAGACGCCAAACCACAGAACCACTGTCCCCCCCCCCCCCCCCCCCTTCTTACCATGATCTAAGGCTAAATTTTCAGTAATGTTTTCAGTCCTTAAATATACTCACTGAAGTTTTTGTTCCTCGTATTACACGGGCTCTCATTATGAATGCGAATGCTCGATTTGTAAGATGTAGCAAACATGAATACAGACTGATCATAGCAAATGAGGAATTGTCTGTAAAAGGGTTAAAACGGTCTGTTTGCAGGACAACAATAAGACACATTGACGTCACATTTGTTCCACAACGTAACTGTATTTCTTCATGTCAACACAACAAATATGTTTTTGAAACAGCTACTTCTGTTAATTTTTTTTCCAAAGCCTCTTCTCATATTTTTTTTTTTTTTTAAGCTGGAGCTCTATTTCTTTCCTTTTTTCTTTTCACAAACTTTTCTTGTTTTTGTTTTTGTTGTTGTTTTACCTCGACTGCAATTTGTCAGTGGGCTTCCCGAACAGATCAAGTTCACCTGAATTTTATTATTTGGCTTAGGTTTTTGAATGTTTCTATAGATTGCAGCCCGGACATTTTCTGAATCCCAACAGCCCTTCGATCATTATTCAACACAGTGTTTTTGCATTCTCTGTCTTCCTCTGTCGGCATCCCCGACATTTTCACGGCTTTCAAGTGTCTTCCTTCATTTCTTTAGATGATGTCCCACTTCTTTCTTATCGCCCCTAATTATCTTTTTGTTTCTCTTCTGTTTGATTATATCGTTCTTTTTTCTGCACACGACCCGCCCCTTTTCTTCTTCTTCTTTCTTTCTTTTTTTTTTTCTCAGTTTTAATTATCGTTTACTATTTGGCTGAGCAGTGCAGAACTTCACATTTCTCCTACAAACCTCCTCAACAGCGCGTCAAAGAATCACACAGAGTAGATTTGCAATTTCCAAGAATAAAGAACAAATATCTGGTCAAATATACAGAAGTTACGAGCAGGCAAAAACTTTAGCTCTCAATGTCTTAAACGTAGGCGGAAAGGAATAGTTCATATTCGACTAAGCAAAGACCTGGAAATCCCCACCGGAGTGTTTGTAGACCTTCTAAAAATAGAACACTCACTGATGTTTGTGACCGCTCCACCATGAGATCCAAGAGCAATTGTTACCAGTCCCGTGCAGTTTTTTAAAATGACAGTGAACAGTTTGGAATGTTTGTACCCCCCCCCCCCCCCCCCCCATCAAAATTAAACGGGGATTTCCAGCCGTTCATTTGGTCGGAACAAATTTATTAAAACCGACGTACAAGTGGACCCTATACCCGCTACTCAATACTCAATGAAGGGTGGTTTGTTGTTGAATTTTCATATGATGCAATTATTCCAGAGATGGCTAAATTATCCCTCTCTTTATTATCCACTTGTCCGAACATTAACCCGCTTTTACTTTCTTTTCTCCATCCATCCATCTTTTTATTCATTCATCCATCCATCTATCCATCGATTTATTCATCCATCCACTCATCATTCGCTCACTCATCCATCTATCTTGCCCTTAGATCCCTCCATCCATCATCCATCTATCCACCCATTCATCTATCCATTCAACCATCCACCCATTTATTCATCCATTCATTCACTCACTCATTCATCTTTCCCGTCCTTACATCCATCGATTCGCCCATCCTTCCGTCCTGTCATCAATCCACTGATCCATCAATCCATTAATCCACCCATCGATCATCCATCCACCTATCCGCCCATCCCTTTGTCCATGTATCCATCGATGCTCCCATACATCCATCTGTACCTCCATGAACAGACACATCAGCCCTTCTGTCCATCATCCAATCAGCCACTGACCCAAACAGTCATTCCCTCCAATTCTCGCACTAATGTACCTGTTCATTTATCCCTCCATCCATCTGTCTGATATTCTGTCTATCGGTTTGTCCGCCAATCTGCTACTAATACGGTCGAGTTGATTAGAGGCTGATTCTAAGGCTATTGACGTGCCGAGTCGTAAAGAACAGACAAAAAAAAAAAAAAAGATGTAGATCTATATCACTCATGATGTTCAATCGTCCGGGCCCAAACCTATACTTTGTTACTAATTAGTAAAACGAGATGGCGGTCTGTCTGTCTGCCCGTCTGTCTGTCTGCCTGTTTGTCTGCCTTTGGTTTTATATCTGTGTGAGAGAGCAACACAGACTGCGAGAGACTTTAGCCCCCCGTTGATTCAACAGTATCCCCATCGATACGACTGCTATTGGTACCGGTATTCATCAAGGCATACACCGCCTCTAAAATCGATGACAGGTTAGCTTGTTAGGTCTGGCAGAGGATGTTACAGAGTGATTTGGTCGGTGAACAGGTACGATAATTATAAAGGTAAATTTAAAGATAGAGACAAAGAATGTTTCGTTTGATTTATGTGGTTTGGTTTGGATTCGATTTAACAGTACATCAGCCCAATCACGGCTACATTGAGCCTAACGCGGTGAAAGATGTTTACAACTAAGTAGACTATATGAAAAAAGTGAATACAATTTGTTTGTTATCAAACAATGTAACAAGTAGGAGCATAAAAAGAAAACACATCTATCAACATTGTAGTCGGCCTTGTGGCCTGCCACATGTTTACAATTTTCTAAATTGCAACCGCGCTGTTTATCTAACGTTTTGAGTATGGAGTAATTCACACATACATGCTAAGATGTCTTGTGATGTCGTTTTTGCAAAAAGATTCTCCAAGGTGCAACCTGAGAAACTGGCTTCTCTAATATCTCAGAAGTCCGCGCTGTCAGAAAAACAAAAGCTCGTGAAAGGCGGAGAAGAAATGCTGACAGTATATGGCATTGCTGTTTCCTTTCCTTTGCTAGATACAAGTTGTTGGTGGTGATCTAAAGTCATCATCCTTATCCCCCATCACTTCAAAGGCACAGGCGAGACCAAGAAGAAAGAACTTGTAATGAAAAACCAATTCTGCGACAGATAATGGCGTATTATTCCAACAATGTTGGTGACAAGAAAGCCCTATTCTCTGGCTAGTTCTTCTACATAATCTTTCCTAATTAGATGAAAACAACAACAACAAACAAAACAAAGAAAGAAAAACAAACAAACAAACAAACAACAAACAAACAAAACAAAAAAGATAAATTTACTTCACCAAACTTTACCTCCGTTTTTTCTTTCTACATGGTTCATACTATCTTGTAGCCTCGTAAATCGTCCTGCCATGTACGTATCTTTAACACTAACGTTTCTGGACTTCTGTGATGCTTAGAAATGAATGCTGGAGCAAATCACGACATTGTTCCTTGCTGAAAGAGCGTAACGAGTCATAGCACAGATCACTGCTTTTCGCAAATTGATAGTGTCATAGATAGTATACAATAATCAATGGTCCATGGGCCCTGTGTATACATAATAGTGTTTTTTATCTAACAGTGGCGGTAGCTGATAATGAGGACTGCGCTATTCTCTTGTGATAATTACTCTTAATCCTTTGATTCCTGAGCCCCCGAGTCTACCGTGACCCTCCTACCTGAGTTCCTGAACGATTTAAGCCGAAATTTATATCCTGCTTTTGAAGTTTATCATGAGTTATCAACAAATACGAGGCTTAATTAAAATTATCATAATCCAATGTAATCTTGCTCACCATTGTGTCAGTTATTAGGCGCTACCTGAACTTTATTAGTCACCATCCTGTGTACCAGTGGACCGGGCTAATAGGGTTAACATGACCTTCCTGCTGGCTGAGGAATTCATTCATTTCCTGTTTGCCCCAGCATCCACTGTAAATGAACACGACAACATGAACATTTGACGGTGAGATAAACAGAAGACTAACCCAGCCACTGAGGTTGAATTGCCAGCAGCTCAGATCTAAGCAAGAACTTGACGGGCTAGCAGGCAGATGCAGGAGGACGTGCCATTAGTTAACATCAGAGAGTAAAAAAAATCGCTAAGATCCGTTTATACTTACTTTTTTTTTTCTTCCCTTTTTGATCAGCATCCAGCCTTTCAATCCTAAGAGAAGAACACTGTCCGGATTTCAAATACGTGCCCTGATAATATATCAGTCTTAAAGTTGGGTAATTAAATTTTGGAGTTTTTGGAATTTTTCCTTGCTTTTCGTAAGTAATGTAAACACGGTATTTCCGAAATAGTTTCGCCGCTATCTCAGGAGGAAATTTTCCTACACCCCGAGAGGCCGCTGAGCCACTGAGTAAAACAGGTTCTTATTCTTCCACAAAAGAAGAAACAAAATATAGACCTCATACAGCTACATTAACAAACAAGATTCCATTTTCTTTTGGTGATAATGTGATAGATGCATACATTTATATGATTATCTCACTAAGGACGAAGGACGAGATATCAGACGCTCGGGATGAAGGACAAGAAAACTCGTTTGTTATAATAGGAATTTTTTTTTTTTTTCAACATCCAGACCATGTTGTAAGGCGAATTATCCACGTTTTCGTAAAGAACGATCACTCTGGCCAACTATTTAGATGTACCGCATCTCGCGGGAGCTTTGCACTCAGTGAACTCCAATGATGTCGAGAAGATGTGCGAAAGATGTGATAGAATTCCATTAGAACCTGTTAGAATCAAGTTGTGGACGTAAATGAGGATCGTAAAATTTTATTTTCAGGGTGACAGCAGAGTCATACATGTTTGTTCTTGTAATAGTTTAACTGTTGAATGATGTTTAACTGATGATGACAGAATCTAGATCCAGATCATGCTGAAATCGAGCACAGTCCTTAGTGAATTATAGTCTGGACACTATAAAAATTCAAGGAGACGGCAAAAGACTCTAGGTCGTCAGAATAGCCTATATTGTTGTTTCACGTTTTAGTTTATTTGCTTTCAGTTTTAGCTACCATAGAGTCTCTAGATCGATCATCCGGAACACGTCCACATGCTTAAACTCTTCAAGAAGAGTTTTTTTTTTTTTTTTTGGTCCCTCTTTGTCGCCTTTTTCTTCATTCTTTTTCTCTTGTCAAGATAGAAACACTCTCGTTTATGGATGTCAATTCACTCAGTACCCTCGAGAGGTAGGCGTGAAAGGAACGAGAAGGATGAGATAAAGAATGCTCATTTTGGCTCGTTTTTCACACTAGGTTTTTCACCGGGTTTTGTTATCGACTGCTGTATCAAATGTGAGGCACTCTTATACCTATGATATCTTGCACGATGTCTCAAGATTAAGCAATCCGAGCTGCTTTACATATATAACAAACTATCTACTATTTATTCTTCTTTGTTTCTCTCCGTCTTTGTCTCCCCCCCTCCCACCCTTCCACCTCTCACTCACTCACTCACTCACTCACTCATTCACTCACTCACTCATTATGTCCCTGTTTCTGTCTCTTTTTATATAAATTGTTTCATTCAAACCGCTCTATATGAACACAGGATTACAATATTTTTCTACAGTGGGTGAATTAATTAGTGAATAATTGAGGAGGACAGAGACTGAGTGAGATAATGTGTGAATTGAGCAAATGAGTAAGTGAATGAGGGAGTGAGCGAGCAAGAGCTTGAGTGAGTGAGTGAGTGAGTGAGTGAGTGAGTGAGTGAGTGAGTGAGTGAGTGTTTGAGTGAGTGAGTGAGTGAGTGAGTGAGTGAGTGAGTGAGTGATCATTCATTAATTCATTCATTTAATCAACCATTCAGTCATTCTGTCATTCATTCATTTATTCATTCACTCATTCAGTTCATCCATCTTATTCCTTCATTTATCTACTCATCCATCCAGTAATTCATCTGATTCTTTCCCTTATTAATAAATTCATCTAATTCGGAAGAAATGACCGTTTTATCACATAGACCACTTTTAGACAACGTTCTCTAAGGCTTTTCTTTCTCTCCCCAGATTTCTTTACCATGTACTCTGATGCTATCGTTGCATCCACTCCTCTCGCCAGTGCTAGGACGAGAAACAGAACATTAAGCTAGACGAATTTTTAATGTTACCCAACCTGTTCTCAGTATTAACTCCCAATGTAAAGCGAAGCATGTGGCCTGGGTTAAGTGTGTGAAATGTGCAAAAACAAAACAAAACACAAAAAAAATCTCCACACATGCACTAGGAAACTGCTAAACGTTGGAAGCGTAATACATAAACGTCTCCTTGAACAATCTTGCAAGCCTGCCGCATGAGGATCTTTATTTGATCGGAAATAAAAACTTCCATAAGCATTCAATGCTTATATAGAACACTTCTGAATGGAAGTGTTTGGTGAGGGTCCAGCCTGTGAATCAATAAAACACTGTCTTAAAGTTAAAAGGAGTGCAACATGACACGTGTGACTGATAGTAGTAATAGAAATATTGTAGAGTTAAGTTGGGAAGAGACTAAGAGTTTTTTTTTATTTATCTTTCAGTCCATCCATCCATCCGTCTGCCTATCCATCCATGCAGCCATCCAACCATCCATTCATCCATCCATTCATCCATCTACTAATGCATCCTCCATCTATCTATCTATCTATCTATCTATCTATCTATCTATCTATCTATCTATCTATCTATCTATCTATCTATCT
>JBCAUA010076707.1:0-10875 GCA_038406235.1 Peronia verruculata
GCGGTCTGAAATGGCCAAGACAATTTCCCCCCTTGGGGGGTAAAGGGATGGGACTTTTACTTTTTTTTTTTACTTTTTTAAAGATCTGTGTTTCTATTTACAAAAAAAAAAAAAAAAAACTGAGTTCATTACTATTCTGAAAAGACGACAAGAATTGAATGGTAAATTCGCTAGAGTGTTTGATCCGAATTATACGTTCGATAGAATGACGCGCTCTAAAGAACAAACATGTTTTCTTTGAGTAACATTCAGTTTAATCACCCAAAATACCAACATCATCAAGATATGCACCATTTGCTATAAATTTTTCAGTTGCAGGGCAGTATAAAAATCTCCCACGAAGACCGTGGGTATAATATAAAACGCAGAATATTATTTGGTTCTTCTCACTTGTTCCTCTGTTATTTTAGATTGAATGCTGGTGGTCAGAGGTCCACCGCACCAGCTTATCTAGCAGATTTATCATGCCCTTATATACCCTCCAGGAATTTGAGATCTAAGAGTCTTAACCACCTTTCTGTTCCTCGTTTCCATGTGAAAAAATATGGAGGCAGAGCATCTTTTTTATAAAGTCCTCTCAATATGGAATGCGTTGTTTGCGTACATTCGCATCTTTTCAAGCCTAAAATCATTCAAACGACAGCTAGAAACATACTTGTTCACCAAGTGTCTGTCTGTATGGTACTCTCCAGCTTTTCCCTCAGATGGTTGTGAGTCAGGTGTACAAACGTAAGAATGTGTTTGAGTTGTATTAGATTATTATGTATGAAGGCATATTATTATTGTCTCGGATCATGTCTGTATGCCATGTTATGATTGTTTATTGTTGCTCCTGTTTATATTGACGCATATTTTTGTGTGGCTGTAAAACACTTTGGTTCTCTGAAGCGCTTCGACTCCTCCGGGATCGAGGCGCAATATACATGCTCTTTATTATAATTATTATTCGCTGTAGGTGTTGTTAATTAAATGGGCCCCTCAGAGATCAGTGGCGAAACTAAATCAATACAAATACGCAAGCCATGGTCAGAGTAAAGCTATTTGTTTATAAAAAATGTTCATTTTCGCTCTAATTGTATTTTAAGCAAAATCACGTGATTTAGGAAACATCGCTCACATGTGGCTTTGTTTATATGATGTGACAAGTTTGAGAGCTCATCATTCGTCCAGATTTGTCTGCCATGCGCAGAACAAGTAAACAAAGCCACATGTGAGCGATGTTCACTGGGTCATGTGATTTTGATTAAAACACCTAACTCACGCTCTGCAAGAGGAGCCTTTCCCACGAGGACGGTGTTGTCGTGATACTGGACACCTGTTTACTTGGTCAGACTTCTCAGTTCAAGGATCAACAACCTGTTAAATACAGTTGTTACAGATTGCACGACCTTGTTGTTTGTAACGGGTTGTCAGGATAAAGAGTTCAACGAGAGTGCACCCGACAGAGAGAGAGATAGACAGAGAGAGAGAGATAAACAGACAGAGAGAGACAGAGAGAGAATAGCGAGAAAGAAAGCAAAAGAGGATACGAGAGAGAGAGAGAGAGAGAGAGAGGATAAGAAAGAAAGAGAACAACAACAACAACAACAACAACAAAACACTAAAGAAAGGGGGAGGGAAAGAGTGGAAGAAAGAGAGAGAGAGAGAGAGAGAGAGAGAGAAAGATAGCAAGAAAGAAAGGAAGAGAGCATACGATTATCTACAGTGATTACCTTGGGGATCCGCAACTAAAACTTATAATCAAGGTGGGTCCAGAACTATTGTTCTCTCCTGTTTTTGTGCCAGTCTTGACTGACTGTACGATTTTGACATCTGCAGATTGGGAGCAGTGACAGGGAGGGTCTGATTTTTCTCGGTTTGGGTTATTACCTCATGTCTATCGTTAATCCGTGACCTCCAACTCGAAAATCTAACAGACCAAGGGAGCCATACCAGTGATGACAGAGTACAACGTGAAATTCGATTAAATCGCCTTCATAAACGCCTGCTCATCAGATTAGCTTGAAATCTGAGCTGATCTAGACTAATAATGTACATTCTTATGTCTCAGAGTCGATTAATTGGCTGCAGCCTTTGGTGCGACGACCAATGAACTATGTCTTCGAGCAAGTTAATTCTCGGCGCTGTGATCGATCTGTCTGAGTGGGAGTTGCAAAGGAGACTGACCCAACAGCACTTGAAGCATCAAGAAACCCTGTTTCAACACAGAGCACTTGGAAGTTAGAGAGAGGGGTCCAACTGTAAATGACTCTGAAGAGTAGGCGAGAGCATCGTTGTCTAGGCCAAATTAAAAAAAGAAATATCTCCAAAATTTCTAATAAAAACTTTTTCTCTGGCCAAACTGAATAAACATTCATGTATTCATAGGACTGAAAGGTTGCATTAAAAAAGGGAATTTAATAAATAAATAAAAATTTAATGAGGCCAAATAAAAGGGCGAGGGGGGGGGGGGGAGAAGGGGGTATAAAAGAAGAAGAAGAAGAAGAAGAAAAAAAAAAAAAAAAAAGGAGGAGGAAAAGAAAAACAGTGTGATTTCATTTTCACTCTGGCTGAAATTGCATACAATATTTAATTGCGTGATCGAAATCAGACTCTCTGACCTTGTAAATAAATCCCAGGCCATTCTTTTCCAACAGTGTTTCAGTCAATCCAAGAAATTGATGCTAATCTTTTAATACAGAGATGTAGGAGTCAGTCATAAAAGTCAGGCTCAATGGCAGATATATAATAAGGTGAATAATATTTGATCGCAGATATACAGCAGTGTGGTAACAGTTTGGTCATTGTAGAGAAATAAGATACACTTCGTCCAACAAATAAGAAAAATCCGTTCACAGTTTTGATGAAACGGGCATGTCATTCGTACGTTCATATTCGTACTCACACACACATACAGAAAGAGAGGCAGGGGGAGCAGAGAGAGAGAGAGAGAGAGAGAGAGAGAGGGAGAGAGGGCGGGGGCGGGGAAAGAAAGAGAGAGAAACGACACACACCCAAACACATATACACACACAAAGAGAAAGAAAGAGACAGGGTGAGAGAGACATCGTGAGAGAAACACCTGACAAACACGCATACGCACACACGGAGAAAGAAAGGGTTATGGGTGTGTGTGTGTGTGTGAGAGAGAGAGAGCGAGTGAGAGAGAGAGAGAGAGATGCACATAGACTTAAAAGATGGGCTGTTGCAACAGTGACAGAATGTGGTACACTTGAGATGCGCTGTTGCAATAGGGATAGAATATCATCCATCGTTAGAAAATGAAGCACATACAAAATGGGTACGGGAAAGATTTCCATAAGATCGCTCTAGCAACGAATAAGACCAACCCAGGAAACTAAAAAAAAAAAGGGGGGTGGGGGGTGGGGGGGAGGGGGGAGAGTAGTAAATCACAAAGAGAGAAGTCTAAAGCAGGTAAGCAAACATAAACCCTCAAAGTGTTAGAGTGATTCTTAACATTTGCTGCCACAGGCACAAAGATTAAGACATTTAGATATCACTTTATATTGCGAGGCCCAATGACCATGGTCTAGTGACAACACAAACCTTTAACGATGTAGACTATTGAAGTCCTTGAAAAAAATCATCGACTTTAAATGCAGGAAGGACGGGGTGGTCAAAAATGGTGATAGGATTAATAAAAATGATAGCAATGCACAGAGACAGAGATGAATATTGAGAATTTCCTGGTACAAATAGATTATTTCTGCTGACTGAAAACTGAAAATTGCTCTGTCTACTTCAACATTACGATGTCATGATGTAAAAAATTGAAATGTATTTCTACTATTGATATTTTGAAACTATTCCTACTTTGCACCAGATGGGCCTCAGAAAGTTATCACGGGAAATGTTGAGGGCCGATCTAGTCAAAGACTTATTCATATTGCTAGCATGCTACATCTTTTAACCTCCTACGTGGTGGGTTGTCGAAAGACTTGTTCAGTAGTTTTACCAGACTTCTCTTCCAAACGACATTCGCTTACATACATGGACATGCAGAAAGAAAGTACTGGACTTATATGGCTCTATCCAAATGTTCACTATCCCTACTGTATGCCTGGGCAGGCTTTCTCCATTCGAAGTACCTTACCACCCGGTTTTCCAGGCACAGTGTAGACAAAAATTGTAACGATAGCCGACTCGGCCGTTTAGTGCGAGGATGCACTGAAAGTGATGTACCTATGCTTTGAGGTGTTAACACCAATAAATTATTAAATAATTAACATGTTGTGTGTTCAGAGAGCTCAGAGAGTTAAGGCATAAGCTATAATAATTAAATTTTGAACATAAATTAATGTCACAAAACAACCCTATAACGCCAGTTGTAGTTTTCAAATGGCACGATTAGGGTTAAGATAATCATATTTACAAAGGAGATGAGGTGACTACCTAAGTCCACGTGAGCTCTTCAAGCATGCCAGGTTTCTCTGTTTTAGCACAATAATATCATAGTGACATAAATGGCCGCCGTGGTTCTTAGAATACAGAACGCCTAGAAAAGAAAAATGTGACACCATGAATCTGTAAGAAATATTAATAACAAGCATTCAGATCATTGGGATTGTTGTATGCGTCACTGATATTCTGTTCTTGGCACTGTATTCGTCACCCTTACTGGTATTCTGAAAAATGGGCAGAACTTGTGTCTGACTGTGACATTGGTCTCTTAGTCCTGCAAGAATAAGTCCCTAGCAAATCCGATTTTGCTGTCACATATATCGAGGGTTTGAGTCTGTCGGGATCGTCGCTGTGACTCTTTACGTTAACATATTCATCGTACGCCAGCACGGATCAGTCGTGTGGACATAGACACATATCGATTGACCTTAACAGTTTCAATATTCATTACTGAAGTGTCAGGCTTTCTAGTACAACATAACGTATTCAACCTCCAGAAATGAAAGTTTATGCCCACGTATGAAATAGTATGAGTTCTGTATTACTGACTGCACGGCATGCTCTCTGAAGAGAAATTTCAGTGCATAATACGATAGACAAACAATTGACAGAATTAGATCCTCTGAAACGTCAAGGATTAATATATCAGCCTAAAAGATAAGAACCTGCTCAGTACAAATGGAAGGCGTTCATAGATTATACATAATAATATGTGACAAGTGTGACTGTTACAAACCGATCTGAGCTTCTGTGTACGCTGCTCACTGCTATTGAACAACGAATTGTGCGGTCTTACGATAGTTCGTGAATGTTCAGGAATTTCAGGTCCTGCCAAATAAAAGCCCAAAAATACCTCTGATATTATAAGACCCACTTGGTATTACCAGAAGAGAACTTACAGCCTTCGTAGGGAGATTTTTAAAATATAGGACAAAGCGATATTGCCCTGCAACTCAAGGCGTATGGCAAGCGTGCGCATCTCGATGTTGGTATTTTGGATGATCAAACTGAACGCTACTCAAAGAAAAACATGTTTGGTGTTTTGAATTTGTCATTCTATTGAACGTACAATTCGGATCAAACACTCTCGCGAGTTTACTATTCCATAGTGTTCACCAATAGTTTTTTGAAATTCCATCGATCAAAAAAGTTTTTCTCACTTCTTGGTTTGAGCCTGCTACAGTGGGTAGGAAATTTAGCATGAAAACTCTTCTCTAGGAATGACAGACTCATAACGAATTTAACTTAGATACTCTCCAAACAATAATTTGATGTGTCAAATGACTTTCGTCAAATTCTAATGTTAAAAGAATTTGATTTCTTATCTTACCTTGCCTGGTCATGAAACTGCGAATGCGGCATATTTGCCTCACTTCCTGATCACTTTCTGCGGGGAAGCCCGTTGGCTTTGTCTCGAAATCTTGGCCAACACCACCGTTATCACCTTTTTAGAATAACGTCAGCCGTAGTTTGCCTCTTAATGTTTGCATCCGTTTTTTTTTTAACACCCAAATGCCATTGATGCGGATGATGGGCGCAGAGCAGCGGCTTCTCTGCCACGCAAAGCGTCCGTTGATTAAGAAAGAAAAGCAATCAACCGAAATGATGGTCATTATTATTATTATTTTTTTGTTCTTTGTTTCCACAGGCAGAGAAAAAGAGGCCTACCAACCCCCCTCCATGCCTTGACAAGTCCATGAAAAATCCGAAAAAATCTACAAATAATTCCCTGGCCCCGTTCTACACGCACGAGAAAAGAACGTGCGGCTACTTCTTCTCACGAGACACTGACAACCGGAAGCGGAACTTCGGCATTCCTCCCAGCGATTTGGTTGCTTGGCGATCCACCAATCCCGTGCAGTGATGAGCGGCTAAGGTGTCCAACGGAAACAGACTACATGCATTTTGAATAGATAACATCATATTGAATCAGGACTTTCATCTTGTACCAAACTCTCTTAAAAACCTCTTTGCACCCTGATGTGGAAGTTTTAAAATCTTACGTTTTCTAGAAATTACCCGACTTATTCTTACAGATTTTTGTTCGTTTGTTTGTTTTCTTGTTTCAAATTGACGACTTATTGTTATTTCTTCGTTGTTCTTTCGGCATCATCTTTATTTCCTGAATGCGGTATACTCACTTCACTTCATTGCCTATTCAGTTTTAGCTATTTTATTTTATCACCTTTTATCCCAAAGTTCCCTTTTATCCGTCTGTGACCATTTTTATCCCTAAACCAGGGCTTGTGAAGTTGTATTGGATGATACATATTTTTTGAGATCTTAAATGGCACTTGCCTTACTATCGATCCTTTCATTACAAATCAGTTGCTTGCAGGAGAGTGCATTTGGCATTAAAAATCAAAAATCAACAACAGATTCTAGCGAGAAGTTTGGAGAGGCTACAACAAAATATATAAAGTACTCATAAACCACACTTAGGATTTTACATTACAAAAGGAAGACATTAGATTGCCAAATCAACAAGGGACAAAAATAATACAGATGACATTCTACCTCCAAATGAATGCAGGAGAACAATTTCTCTGTCCGCAAATAAGTGGGTGGATCATCTCTAGGATTTTAAAAAATCTACCAGGCCAGAAATTCAAGCCGAGGAAAACAAATAACATGCTTACTACTTTCCACTTTAAGACCATTTGAGGAAAACATTGCCCTAGCTGGGCCCATGCGTATTCCTCTCAGGAAAAAAAAAATATATAGCATGAGAAATGAATTAATCAGATTTATTCTCTCTCGTGCTAGTCTCTACATCTCTGCCGCACGTGAGTCCGCCACGTGACAGGCCTATGTTTTAAGAAAAAGAAAAGAGCGATGAAGAGGCGGGTCAGCCCCTGGAAAACCTTCAAAGATGGCAGAAAATAAAACAATATTCATTGAATATATTACTATAATATTAAAGATAAAAGATTTCAGTGACATTTGAGCTATCTGCACAAAATTGATGTTGACAGAGTGATTAAAATGCAGCAGATTCTTCTCGCGGGTTAGAGTTCTTTCAGGGTAATGGAGGAAGAAATAGAGATCACAATTAAGTATGGTAGAATGTGCTAAAGTACTCTTTGATTTTGCAGGTTGACGCCATCAGATAAAGCAAATCTTATGGTTTACTTATGGGAAGCTCAAAATCTGGCTATCATCATCTTAACGATAAGTACTTGAGAGATCAGTTGATAGACTTAAAGTACAGGGAGAGGCACAGTGATAGATCGAAGATTCAAAAGTAACATCCTAGATTCCTGCCTTGTCCCTTAATTATATTATGAAGCTCTTGAGAACTTAATTGGAACAGACACCATAATTATGATTTTTTTGAAGGAAAAGAATTAAAGCATAAAAGAATTAAAGATACATTCGTTTCCGAGATAACCATCCGCGGAAACTGAAAGGTAAAAAATATCTTAACTGTACATTCAACTTCCCTGCCCCGCCCCTAACATAGGAATTTATCAATCCTTCCTTTCCTTTGCTCTTATGTGTATTTTTAGTGGTTCACTTCTGAAATGATAAAGTACTGTGTGGTTTAGTCCTTGATTTTCATGAGTTGATACTCAGGCTGTGATATTTTTGTCTTTATCGTTTGATTCTATGTGAATTTCTTGTATATCCCTGCATTAACATCGGGTGGCACAAAGCTTTATCAACATTAGACGTTCCCACCTGTATCACTGCTCAATCTAAATTAAAATGTTTTTCAGCGACTGCTGCCTATCTAGTGTAACTTACTGTTCTTTTCCACAAAGACCGATGTTCATCTTATGGACAGATTATTATCATTTAACCAAAAAATGGAAAACTAATATCAATTGAAGGCACATTATCCGCCTTATTTGTTGTAATGAAGTGATTGTTTAGCTCTAAGCAAAGACAAAATGTCCCTTTACCCTCGATTGATAATGCAATTTTCCATAATAAGAAGGCTAAGCTAAATATATATAAACAGCAAATTATTTTTCTATAATACCAATGTTTTTTCTGTCGTTCATATTGATATCTGAATGCAGTCATTAGATTTAGTGTGAATATATCTAGGCTGTGACTTTATATTAAAATATTTTCTGCTATATTACAACATGATTATTATTCTGGCTGTGATAACTTCAAAATTTGTGTTTTTAATCACTCTTTCTTTGCATTTTTCTATATAACTAGCATATATTTTACTCAGTATTACATTACATTACTTGAATGTACACAAAACAGTATTAGCTCTATTATAATCAACGACTATAGTGTGCCTGCATAGATATGGAAATCCAGGACAAGGCCAGTGGAATTTCAATATCAAGTGAATCTTCAACAGTGGAAATATGAGAACATTGTTCATCTGGGACAAGGGCAGAACTTCAGCTTCAGTGCATATAAGCACAATCCGGAAGGGGCTTCAAAGTAATTTTCGTTTCGGGAAGTTGGGTGTTGTCCTGATGTGGCAGACTTCGAAGGGGCTTCTCTAATAGCTCTCATTTCGGGAACAAAGTAATAATAATGTGCATTGTGTACTCTACTGCACGGAAAAGGGGCTGATACGAACACAGTGCTATTTACTTAGGCTTACTAGAGTTATAATCAGTCTATCTGCTGCGTAGAACTGTCAGATCAAAGCTAACATAGCTTAAAGAAAATCATTAAAACATGGACCTGAGAGAACGCGAAGTTCTATCTTGATCAGGAAAACACCAAAACGAAGTAGTGAAAGTTCCGGTAGAAAACAGTATCTTATTAAAGTGTTATGTAAAACCTCTTCAGAAAATAAACCTTGTTTTGGGATTTCACTTCTATTTCTGCATTGAGGAGCACCAACATAATTATCATTGATTGTTCAAGGTGCGAACTTTCTATTAGTATTCAGCAATCTGTTGTGTTAAGGAAATACAGAGATCTTGATTATAATTATGCTTTGTTCATGGATGTGACACAGCTACCAGGACATTAAACAGCAACGCTTGTAAATCCGTTATTCGTGGCATGATGATCTGTGGTCAAAAATGGGTTCAGATAATGGCCCTGATTTTTGTTTGTTTGTAATTTTTTTTTTTTCATTCCTGAAAGTAAAATATAGTGAAAAGTCTCAAACCTCAAAGATTGAGACTGGAACTGATAAGGCCTTAATAGTTAATAATCAGTTTGAAATTTGTCGATGGATTCATAGTCTCTATAACATCAGTATCTACATTCCATCTCCGGGAGTTATATTAAAAGGCAAAATATTATGATGAATACAGCTCGTTGGTATTGAGTTTCCCCCGCCTGTATAATATTATGTATCAAAGATTAACCAATCCAGTATTTATAGAGATTGCTTATGCATAATTATCTTTGTTATTATTTATTGAACTGCACACAGTATTATCTTTTTTTTTTTTTTTGTAAGAACATTTATTATGCTTTTCTTTGCCTGTTCCTCGCTGCACCTCTGTCAGTATTACTTTACAGCACGCTCTTTACATTTTACACATTGAGATGTTTTTCGCATGTTAATATCTTCATGTTCTAGAGAATGTACGACAAACTATCTGATGTATGTTTCAACAGTGGAAAACGTCAGCTGCCCGTATAAATAATTTTAGCACATCAACAGCGGTGTTGTGCTAATTCAAGAACAGTACTCTTGGCGTATTGGTATCACAGAAAAGGAAACCAAAAAAGAGAGAAAAATATGTTTATCTATGCTGACAGTAACCAGTAAAGGTTGTAATCTAATTGATAATTTACCAATTATTTTAACGAATACTTGGAAAACCATCAACGCTGCAGGTAAATTTGCCTCAATTGGTTGGCATGATGTGAATCTTAAACATTGCAAAGGCCTGACTTTTCTATGTGAATAAAATACATAATTATGTTTTCTATGAGTTTGTTAATGAAATTGTTATATTCTGCATTGCAAAGAGAACGAGCGGATCATGAGAAAATGTAGGCGATTTGCGATTATTGCTGTCGTTATTTTTTCTAAGATCTATTTTCTCAATTTTGTTTGTTTGTTTGGTTTTCATTAATGCGGAAGGACATTTTTTTTTGTATATAAAACAATATATTTCCTCATCACAATAAGAATCAAACATTTGCTGAGTCTGAATTCTAATAAACTGGACACTTGGTTTTGGGGAAAAACAAATTACACACATATTTTCCTGCTCAAAACAGTTTACAGACCACGGGCAGGGAAAACTATTAAGCTTGCATCTAGATTAATAAGCATTTAAAGGCCATCAGAGAGCTGCTGCTTTCCCACGGTTCCAGTAAGGGAAGCTTAGAACCTATTTATTGGGCATCCCCGTGGGATCTGTTAAGGCAATAGCAGGTTGTAAAGTCCTGAACTGTACAGGAATAAGCCCTGTATAAATGCAATTTATTTTTAATGTTGCAATTTCATCAGCAGGACACACACACACACACACACACACACACACACACACACACACACACACACACACACACACACACACACACACA
>JBCAUA010076718.1:0-10875 GCA_038406235.1 Peronia verruculata
CTTACTGACTATCTTTCCAATCTCGCGCAGAGTAGGTGGTTCTTTGTTGAACTCTGTGCCCGGCTGGGAAGGCCATACCTGATCCATACCTTCATCAATCCATCTGGCCAGTCAGCCATCGATCCATTCACCCATCCATCCATTATCCCGTCCTTCCATCATCCATCCATCCATCATCCATCCATCCATCCATCCATCCATCCACCCATCTATCTATCCACTCACATACACACACATCCATCCATCCATCCATTAATCAATCCATTCGTGCATCCATCTCTTCATCCATAGTCCATTTTTTATCCCATTAACCTTTCATTAACCTGGTACAAGTTTGCAAAGTTTTATTCATTTTGTTTGTTTGTTTTAGTTTTCATTTATTTCTAATGCAACTCTCTAAAATGATTTATAAACAGTAAAGGATGATCTCGTGCATTTGCTGTGTTATGTAAGGTAAGTCGAGACCGAATGGCTTACCGGGTTACCCAGGACCTCCGAATTACTAGGTGAGCCAAGACCTAGAGGTTCCTTCGGATTTCCTGGTGTCAGAGGAGAGCCAGATAAGATTGCTTTGGCAGTGGGGATATTGTCGCCTTCTGGATAAATGCGGAGCGGGTTCGAATCCCAGAGAAGGCGATGGAAACAATTCGAGTTTGCATACTTTTCTTGTGGATATATTCCTGGCACCTATAGGCTTAAGACAACGGGGTTCTAGCACCAAGTAGACTTTTTTTCTACAATCCAGATCATCAACTTGAATGTACGGGATTGTGTGAACGTGCTGCGGGTCACCACACAACATTGTTCTTTTTCGAAAGCTTCCCATCACAATCGTTGGTTAACCATTTCATATAATCTTTTGATATACTCTTTAATGTGTTCTATTGTGATAGACCTCATTTGAACGTTCTAAATGTCGGTAATATTGCTGCTCGGATATTGCTCAGTATTCAATTTACACTTGATGTAGTCAATGTGTAGCTATAGCGTTAAAAAAGGGGGCAGTTAGGCTGAGTCTGATGCAGTTATATTGCTTTATGTCATGTTTCCCATCTGTTGAGGACTATTATTTGGGCGTCCTTACAGCAGTAGATCACCGCTGAGAGCCCAACAATTCATTCACCTTCACCTTCACCTATCCCGTAGACCGCATGTCCGTCGGGGCGCTTTTGAAGATTTGGCCACCAGTTATCTTCACTTCTTCCAATTTTCAGTTTTCCTGTGCCGCTTGTCTTTAAGGTACAGTCCTGTCCATTCCTTGATGTTGTCCTCAAAAACCCTTTTTCGGTCTGCCTCTTTTCCTTTGTCCCTAGACGCTGCCTTGCAGGATCATCTTGGCAACGCCGGATGAACGGGAGATATGTCCATACCATTGAAGTTTACGTTTTCTGACCAGCGTGAGAAGGTCAGCATATGGTCCAATTGCGATTAAATGAAAAATACTGTCCTTTATCTATTACAGGTGAGCCCGGACGTGATGGAAAACCTGGACCTCAAGGACCACGCGGACCCTCGGGACATCCCGGCGTTTGTCAATGTAAGTAAGAATTTTGGGGCTCTTTTTTCAGTGATAGATCATCACTGTTTTGTTGGCCACGGACATATTGCATATAGAAGAGTTGATTGTGATTTTCTTCGCCAATATCGGGAGCCCCAGTGCCAGGGGTGGACACTGACTGACCATCTGAGGCGCTGACCACACGAATATTTTAGGAAAGCTTTCACAATGGCCTCAGAAATAGACGTCCCACCCCCTAGTGAGGGGGAAGTATGCCATGTTTCTGCTGTTTCAGAGTGCAATAGTGGATTATCTGTCACAAGAAGGGTAAATGAGCTCTTGGTTGTGACCGAAGGAGACATGGTGGCCATAAAATATCACTCTTTGAACGATTCTTGGGAAGCATATTTTGCTCCTGAGGGTAAGAAGCGAAAATGGAGGAAAAATTAAAGTAGGGCACAGGAGAAGGCAAATAAAGGCATAACGATCATGGAAAGAGGTCTGGTAGGTGAAACAAACATACTTTTCGGTAAACAGTCCGAGCAAAAGCTCTTTACGGCTGTTTTTGAGCGAAAAAAAGTTTAAATGCGTTTTTTTTAAACACCACTATGCTATCTACTTTTTTAAATTATGGAGCAATTGTCATGAAATTTGGCATGAATGCAGAACAATACAATATCTAAATTTAATTAGGACGGATTGTTGATAGTCTTTTTATTTTCTGAGAAATTTGAGATCAAATCTTCGAAACGTCAGTGACCTTTTCACATACCAAATTTCAAACAGTGTAGGAAAAAGTAAAAACCAAACAGTTTATCACAAATCTGTTCTTCGAAAATTTGGATTTGAAATAGAAAAACATGTACACTAAATTACAAGGACATTGGTTGGAAACGTTTAAATTTTATAGAAGGTAAAGTTATACAATGTGGGGTAACAAAATTCAAGAAGGCAGCTGTTGAGTGCATTCGAATTTTTTCTTATTGTTTTCTCTAATTTGACCATGCCGTATTTGATGGTAACGGCTAAAATTATCTCTCCTCAATGCTTTCCACTACCCCCCCCCCTTTCCTTTAATAATGAAGTATGCAAAAATGACTTTTTTCTTCTTCTTCCTTCTTTATCTCTTTCATTGTTTCTTTGATTACTTTCTCTCATTCTCATTTGAACATATCTTTGATAAGTCCATTTCCATCGTTCATCAAGACTCGTTATCATTGTTTTGTTTTAGGCCCTCAAGCAAAGACGGTAACCTCCGCACAGCACGCGTTTTAACCTCAAATCAGCTCTTGCATGTGTTGTTTTTTTCCTTTGGGGGTGGGGGGGGGGTCCAATTCCTCAAACCTCATCTGTCCAAATCATCGTCTCATTTCCTAACCACATCACAGAATAAACCACAATATCCCATCCACAGTTTTCGTGGAGATAAGATAATTAAACGGGGATCAGATCAAAAAAATGAGGATCAATTTTTACGACGTTCACAGCAGTATAAACATGTAAATTCATTAAAAGTTCGAAATAAATCGTCATTTCCCAAAGGAGACGATAGGTGTAGTATTAACTGTGCAATTTGCATAAAAGCTACAGTCTAAAGTGATATGAATTGTTTTGCCATTTTGAAAATTTGAAAAGAAACGATCTTTGTATAATTTTCAAATTTAAAGCTTTCTCTTCTCCTATTAATTCACTGGATTCAGACAACATCGTTCTCCTGTAACAAAAACTCCGATTAATCATTGCTATATAACGAGATTCACGTTTTTTTTTTTTTTTCGGTCTGGGTAACAAATATGGCTTTCGTCACATTATTCACTCCCGCATTGCCTATATTTAACAGCCGTTAACATCTCTCTCTCTCTCTCTCTTCTACTTGCTTTTTTTTAACTCTATGCATGTTTTCTATGGAACAGAAAACCACGTCATGCATTGCGTCAATCAGACTGAGAATCTCATATCACGATTTACTCCACAATGCAGTATCACGCCTTCCCCTTTCTCCCCCCCCCCCCTCCCCTTTGCCTCCTTTCTTTACCAAATCAAATCATGCCTTACCTACGTTACGAATGGTGAATTCAACCCTGAGCATGTCATGTTACTTTGACTTTTTTATCCTTCACATCGACCCAATGGTGACGCCTCTATCAAAATCCAGCAGACCGAGCAAACTCTCAGTCAGTGTTTTAATCCTCTTTTCACTCTGACCCATATAAATATAATAAAAGCTGCCTACATTGCTTGTTATGGTGGTAGCTGTGTCAGGAATGGCATTTGAGTTGGTATAAGGAGAGGAATGTATTACTAAATGCATCGACATAACACGTAAGCACATTGAATCACATAACACAACAGTGTTGTGGACAGCTGAGATAACCACCACTACAGGAGGTTGAAAAGCTTATAAAAACCATAACCAACATACCACATTGTTTTGTTGTCTAGTCTGAGCCGGAAGTGGAAAATCAGCGGTGCTGTGCCAGAAACACTCTTGGTGGGGGAAGCCATCCTCTCCCCGCAAAATACACGTGGCCGTCACTGGCTGTGACCCTCAGGCCAGATGTATCATATCTAATCATGCAGGTGGCAAAGGGCAGAATTATCTATAAGACCCAACAAGAACCGACCCAAGAGAAAATATTCCGAGATCCTGCATGTATTGTCCATATGTATTTTCTTTTCCTTTTCTCCTCAGCCCGAAGCTATTTACCATATTTAGTCACCATTAGGCGTGTATCACACTATAATGCGTGTCATTATTTTTTTTTCTTCGGGCGATAGTAGGGAATCAATATGTGCATGCCTAAGTTATGAGGTACGCGGCGTCTGGGAAGAGAGCCATTCTCCTCCTACCGTTTCCCAAGGGCAGGTGCTATCTAAAATATAACTATTCCTCCTATTTCAATTCAAGTATTTTTTTTTCCGTGGTCTCATCTAGGAAACTGCGAGTGGCAACAATTTTATAGGAAAACAATGGAGATCTCCGTCTATTTTTTTTTTTTTTAAATCTTTTAGCACTTCTTTTAAGGTTCTCCCCAGGAAATCATTGTTCAAGATGCGGAAATAGAGGTACTACAACCTCTTCCACGACGGGACGTGTTAACAAGAAAATGGTTAAGGATAGTCTTAATCAGAAAGACGTAAACACTTACAAAAACTTAACTTATCCTGTATTACTATCGTTTGTGAGAGTCAGCGTGCAGAGCACTTATTACATCTACATTATTCTGTTTCTTTCACTGGCGTTATACAGGAAGATTTGGCAAATTGGCACTTTCTGTTGTCATGTTCGTAATATTTTTTATCCATATATTGCAGTAGAGGAACCATTTCTAACCCTCTCTGTATAATATAACGCCAGCTTCATAAGCTGTATATCGTTATTTGTCTGACACAACTTCATAACTTTCATGACCTGAAATTGTCAGGAGAGGTAAGAAAAACTGTTTGGAACTTGCATCTCGTTATTTTTATGAGGTTTTATTTTATCTAAAACAGGAGACTCGAAAGTAATTGTTCAACTTGTTTGTTTCATTGGCTTGTGAAATGCTTTATGTGCTACAGATTGGACCAGAAAAATGAAAAAGGTATCATTTTGAAGTTATGAGCTTTTATCAGAAAAGTAACGATATGATTAGGGGAAGAGGAGGGGAGGGCGTGGTGCACCTTGGCCTTGTGACTGATAGTACCTCACCATCACATAACCAACATTATGCACGTTATATGCAGCACTCTCCTTTTTGTCCAATGCTTGTAGGAATGACTAACGTTATCTTCCCTGGAGACTGTGGCTTATTGTTTTTTCCAAGTAAACATAATTTATTATAATATCTGAAAGCCATGACATAATACTTAAGTTATAAATACTAATACTTGAACCGTCTATACATATAAAATAACACATAATACTTAAGACCTTTTAAACTCCCAATAACCTTTAAAGTTCTTTCAAATCAACAGTGCGCGAGCTCAGTTCTTTGTTGTTCTATCTCCTCGTTTGGGCTATTTGGAGATGTGTATGCCATATGAAAGAGGATAGTAAAAGTGCCATATAGTGTAACTGTTTCATCGATCACTTGCCCAAACAGGTATATTTCGGAACTCATCTTGTCCTATCTCCTATGATAAAAAAAAACAAACAAAAACAGTTGCTAAACATAAAACATCATCTTTCTCAAAATAAAAAATATGGAGAGAGAGCTATAGAAAACTGAGCTGACTAGTAGAAGACATTATAACTAAACTTTACTTTCTCCATATTTTGTCTATCGTCTGTCGTAATCTTTATAAAACTATAAACCTATTAATATTTTAATCCACTGCTCAAGTGCCATATTCATTGGAAAGATTGTGATCCTTTAGGATATGTAGCTAAATAATACTTGACCAATGATTCTAACACATATTCTTCCAGATTGACCAGATAGAAACGCCAGAGTGTCGAGGGAGGTCCATTCATCATCAGGGCTCATAGATGAAGGACAGTGGATAGGCATCGGAATTCCAGTCATATTGGGTCACATATTATCTGCAAGGAGACAACATTTATGAATTCAATTTCTTGTCAAGTCTCAGGAAAAATTCAGTTTCAAGGGAAATCAGCCTTCAAGAATCACCTTATTATAGGACAGGTCATCTGGTATACAAAGGTTTTTTTTTTACTATCACTGGGCGTACCATCCAAAAATAGTCAGGTTTGATTTGACAGTGGGCCAGGCAAAATCAGTGCAAACGATCGTAGATGCTATCTATGTTCCATCAGAAAGTTTCATAAATCGGGGCTATTTGTACAAGTCAAAAAACATGTTTCTTCATTTCAATGTGGATAAATATGAATTGTGGATGATCCATGAGAATTCTCACACACAGAGAATGTGGCTAGTCATGGTTAATGAAGTCACCTTAGAACGCATGAAATCAATTGAACTCCCTCTTGAAATTGGCTCCAAGGGTCACGCTTTCATTGGATGTGGTATTTTGTATACCTTCCTCGGTCGTGTTTGGAAGAAACTCATCATCTGTGGAATGGCACCATCCAAAACACGAAAATTTCATTTAAGACCCCTACAATTCGACCTCTATGTTGGGCTATTATACTAATTCATTAACAATTCTGACCTGGGACTATGGCACACAGTTAGAGAGAACATTCTCGATTAAGTCTCAATCTTAAACTTCACTGAAACTATCTGACCTGGAAGAAATCATTTTGTTGTTGTAGTTGTAGCTGGGTGAAAATGTTTGAACTTGTGATTCCTCTGATTTCAAAATATCTAGTCAAGACAATATAAAATCAACTCATGAAAAAAAAATGATTTATTAAACAGATGTCTTGTCTGAATGCGGCATAAAAGATCAACACATTAAGTTAAAATAATACGTCTCCTTCAGATAATTGTGCACTGCATGGAATTGTCCATCAAAAGAAATATAACACAAAAACTGAACTGCAAATCTTTTTAAAGGACACCCTATTTGATACACCAAAGTAATCATAAATGTATGTATATATTACCATATAGCAAGACGGCTTGAGATTAAATAAGACGAGACACGTAGAAATCAGAAGCCAGTCAAACTGAGGCGACCGGAGAAATCACATGGTTTTCAACTGTGAATGAATTTTTAGCGTATTTTTGTTTTCTTCTTCACAGAAGGCTCCTAAATCAATGTAGAAATACATTTCATTTCAGTTAATATATTAATAAAACAATTAATCAAACAATTTAATAATGATCGACCATTTTCTCATTAAATTCAGCTGCACTAATTTATTTTTTTCATACATTCAGAAAGGGAAATAAATTATTTTGACAGTAATACTAATAACTCCATATGTTTAAAATTTGACGAGAGCATGATTTCATCACGTCGCATCTCAAATTTATTCTCTGAAATGTATTGCAAAGCTGGCAAGCAAAACACAGGGGAACGGCACAATCAAAACAGACTTTGATAGGCAAGTTTTCTTTACAATATTATTGTCAGACTTTAAGATAAAACCAAGAAAACACATTTGCACATGATCAATAATCGGTCAACGAGGAGTAACAAAAATTGTGTCCTGGCGCCACAGAGAAATCTTCCCTCTGTTTTTCCCTTAAAGAGATGGCATACATTTTCTCAGCCACAGTCGGAAGTTTGACACTAATTACGGTGACCCATCTCCAGAAAGTTGATTATAATATATTATATACATGTATATATTATTATGTTTATCATTATGATGATTATTTTATATAATAGAATAAAACTGTCTGACCGGCAACCAATAAAACAGTTCCAGAAAAGTAAATATCATTAACAACCCATCTTGATGTCAAATTTTCGAGCTCGCTGGGCTCTTCGTTTTCACAATAATCATTATAATGATGTTTATTAATGTATTTTCCCTTGTTTGTTTGTTTGTTTTGTGTGGATCAATCAGACTTTAGTACAAATAACCTTTGTGTGTGACGCATATTCTAGTCTTTCTCTGTTGAGACGGGGGCTATATAACTCATGTCACCTTGCTTAGATGGCCATTCCAATTTGCTGCATTTTTAAAAAAAAATTATGCCATGATAAAACATATGATTTGCACTGTTTCATGTTTGACATTGTTTTACCCTGAATACTTAGAATACAAGTCGTCAGCTTTATTTAATTATGCCATCTCTTTCTTGACGTAAATATTATGGTTATGAATTACGATTCTGAAACATATTTGGGGCTGCTATGTATTTGGGGAGATTGTTTCGCCTGTTCTTTGTTACTGGTGCCTTGTTGAATAAGATACAGTTTCTACAGACAACTAACAAAGAAAGAAAAAAAAAAACCAATGTGTTTTTGTTTAGTATTAATTTTGATGATTTGTACTGTAAAAGACATCGGCTGCTCCAGGTCATTTTGCATTGGCTGCAACCCTATACTTGTGACATAATACTTGTGTGTAATATTACATGATTATCTCCCCTCCGATAATAAATTCCCCACACTGATACTTTTCACAGCACAGAGACTTTTTGCTTGGTAGTCTTAATATGTACACACACATTGCATTTGACATGATATGCGCTTGATAACAAATGATGTTGTCAATCAGTTCAATTAAAGACTTCAGTGGAAAAGACAGGTGTCACTGTTTTTGTGAAACATGAGTTATTGCCCCGATGTTATAGAGCACATAGATTTGTTAACCAGAACAATAATTTGGAAAAACCAAATGTTCTCCTAAGAGAAGAGATTTTAAAAACGTACAGGGTGAAAAACTACAAACTTTATTTTCTGTTCTCTCCCTTTGTAGAATTAATGTGAAATCTGATTATTTTTTTTTTCCACTGGTGTCTTCAATTGTTCTAGTAAAAGGCTTTTTTCCCTCTCCTATCTGTGCTTATTATATAAAAGTACATATACACCCAATATAAATGGAGTTTGTTTCTAATTCGTTTTTCAAGTGTCGGTTGTAACTGAATGTTTTCAGTGCTGTGGTCGTTAAATAAAAATATCATAGTTCGCTCTATCAAGTTGAAATATATGTGAATTGTTACGCTGGTTCATATGTATGTATGTCTGTATATATGTATGTATGTATGTATGTATGTATGTATGTATGTATGTATGTATGTATGTATGTATGTATGTATGTATGTAGGTATGTAAGTATGTATGTATGCATGTATGTATATATGTATGTATGTATGTATGTATGCCTTTATGTAAATATCATTGGATGGATGGATGGATGGATGGATGGATGGATGGATGGATGGATGGATGGACGGATGGATGGATGCATGCATGGATGGATGCACGGATGCATGAATGGATGAATGGATGGGTGCATGTACGGAAAGAGTTGTTTTGATGTTGCTGAGTATTGGAAAATGTTTGAGGGCACAGTGTCATCGATAAGTTACGTGATAAGAGTCGAAGAATGTTTATAGTAGGAATCAATCACACATTGGTGACTGGATTTCCACGTTTATGCCGAATTTCTTTTGTTTTAAAAGTGACGAAACAAAATATGAGAGTCAATGTTTTGAAAAAAGCAGAGCAGGGTTGACCGCCATATTAACAACATTATCACAGCAGGCTCTGCTCCAGTGAAGCACTGGAACTCTGCATGAATGTATCATAATGCTATTACAGATGCCGTGTAAGTAGAATGGAACAATTGTTGGAAATAAAAATTCGGCTGAAAGCATTTGAAGTCACCGACATCTATGAGGTTCCAAGGAATACTTAGTATATAACACTTCTGTTCTTTCTTGTAGAACCAAGGACAAACCTTTAAAGTATGGATTTGATCCCAAGTTTGTGTTGTAATTCTAAGACCGTGATCTCCAAACTTTTTCTCCCCATATTCTTTGTAATTTCTCATCTCTGCTGAGCGGAAATCTAGTTCAGTTTCGAGACACGAGATATCTATGGAGAGGCCTACTTCCTTAATCTAGTCTGAAAGTATTTGTGGCCTAGCATAGTTTTTCAAGACCTCTGTTTGCGTATAATCATCTGAAGCCATTTGATCTAGTGCTAGCTAAGGAAATGTATCTCCAAGGCACTTAGCGCTGCATCGGCTCTAGGTCAACACTTGTAGGTCATCATTTCACCGGCCACTGCTCTTGATAAAAGGCATACCATGGAAGGCGGTGTGTATTCTCATCCAAATGGCCAAATCTCATAGATCTCGGTCATTCATAACATGATAGTGATTTGAAATTCAAAACAGCAGTTGAAACTTTTCTAGATCCCATTCGTCTCTGTGTCATCTCTTCGAGGACGACGTGAAATGACTCACGATCTCTCTCTATCCTCTTTCTTTTTTCTTGTAAATTCCTCTCATAGATCTCATAACAATTTTTTTTTTTTTTAATGGATATCATGAAATCTAAATCTAATATTATGTGAAACCTACACTAAATTTCCTGAACACGAAAACGAGTATAAGATAACTATGATTAGAACAAAAAGACGACTAAATTACGTTTTAGACCACACATCTTATCGCAGTGCCACATGTAAGGTCTCTAGTATAAATAGTTGGAGGATTCTTTTTTAAAAGTTGTATTTGACGGCAGTGAAAAACGCCCAGATTTGTATTTTAGGCATGATTGTGGGTAGAGCAAAAGACAGGAAATAAATAGTGGTAGCAATCAATGCCGAAATTCGACAGATGGGAAGTGATTGCCAACACGATGTTGTACGGCTTATTAACAACATTACCACGTTCTAATTCAGTTTCATCAGCTCTCTCTGGATTTATTGAGTTCTTGATATTCTCAAGATTAGATTTGCTGCACACGTGGCATTATCCTACAATCCAGTAGCATCTATCTATCTATCTATCTATCTATCTATCTATCTATCTATCTATCTATCTATCTATCTATCTATCTATC